>VYYJ01001935.1:0-25440 GCA_021029165.1 Cyphoderus albinus
AAATGATTTGAAACGTTTCTCCTGTCTGACCCCCAGTTTTGTGTATTGACATCATCCAGCAGGCAGTCTGCTTTTCACCATCCTACACGTGGCCATGTCTTCAGCAGCAGATGAAAATTGATTGTGTTGTTAAAAACAAAGTACTTAATCCAGTAGCTCGTGGCAGAAGGCAGAGGGTACGAACTTGTATATTACAAACCTACTATTAAAATGACATGTGCATTAGAAAAGGAGAGACGTTTTCCCAACTCAACCCTAGAACAAAGGGATCAAAACATCCGCCTACCAGATACCATACCAGTTCAGTTCTCAAAAACAACTTCAATCAACACCGTTGTTAGCCAGGAGTAGAAATTATGGCTGGGATATGATGGCACTGGCGAGAAAACATTTAATTTGAAGTAGTTCATCACATAGCTAGATGTAGGCTGCATTTTCTCACCATCTCAATTTACTGCATCAATTCCACTCTTGACATTTTCCACTACCCACACCACAGAAAAGGCTCAACTATAATTATTTTGACATTCCTGTTTTAGAAGTGTCTTCCTTTGCCTCGCTTTGACTAACTCAAAAAGGTTGCTGTTTTCCGGTAGTGAGAGAAGACGAAACCTCCACAGAGAACAGGGAAAGCAGAGACTTAAGTTTGTTCTCCATCAATATCAAATGATTATCATCATCAACACTCGAATCCTTTCGACTTGTGCTTTAGCACGAAAGAAAGTGTTGCTGCATTATTATAACTTATTTAATGACCATCATTTTTAATAGCATCAACTAGTACAACATTAAATAGCATTTCACGTACAAACTCGCTGTTTGTTGCTAAAATATTCTTTGCTCATTTAATCGTGTTTTCTTTGAACCAATCTACATTTTCTAAGAGAAATCCGACACGGAATCATCTCATAAATAAAAATCTACAACTTTGTACATAATATTATTCAGAAGATATCATTTTATTATAATTATGATTTAGCTATGTATGTTTCGAAAGCACACATAATCCTCCTGCTCTAGGATAGAATAACAAGAACAACTAACACAACAGATACAGTATCCATTTCATCATCAATTTTGAAATTCACTTTCACTTCATTTCACATTGGTTGCACAATTCGCAAAATATGCCAAATAAGAAAAGTAAGTGACAGTGCGTCAAAGAAAATCTCACAAATCCTTTTTTGTTGAGCAACTGTATTGTATTGCCACAGTGAGAGTCTTTCATTTCATCAAATGACAGTCTTCGTGGGTCACACGAAGTTTTTTTATTTCACAAGTAAAGAAACGAATTAAATGGAATGAATTTTTGTTGTGGTTGTATTTCATCTGTATCATGATCATCAAGAGCAAAAATTGTTAATCATTATTGTGTACATACTGGAATAGTAATAACTTTACTTTCCCTCTATAAAAAAAGTTGTGAGTTTATGAAGGCGGATAATTGAGTGAGAGGTCTCTATGAACAAGGGTCAACAGCAAAGTACTCAGAAAAGTACATAAGCAGATAACCATTTTTTCTGAAAAGAACGGCATCGGAGAGTAGGAAGGAAGAGATGAAGAGGACATTAAGTAGGATGTACGAAAACATGTTTTTTGCTCTGCTTACTCTTCCTCTTGTTATTTTTTGGCGAAATATAATTTCACTTGTGGAAAGGAGATGCGAAAAGTAAGATGATTGAGGACGAAGTTGTGCAATGTAGGGGTTTGTATTGTAACCCCTGAAGTGTACATGCATGCGGATGTACGGGGTTATTATGAAATGCGGATGGAAAGAAGCCTTTCAAGGAGATTGGCACCTAACTCCATGCAAGTAATCCAGGCCAACAACGAAAACGAAGAGTAATAGGCCATAAGAAGGATAAAAACGATGAACAAGGTCTTGCGTGTGTGCACACAACTTTTTTTCTTGCTCTTCCGCCTATGTAATTTGTGACACATGTGATGGAACAAGTCGAGAGGTAAAGCTGGCAATATTATGAGTAATATTCTTTTCTCTACTGAGGCGAGAAAACTGTAACTGATGTCTTCTGCGAGTTTCCTTTCCTGCTTTATTTCTTCCCATTTTTTCTTCCTTTCTTATTGTTGTTATACTTTACTATACCATTGCTACTGCTTTGTCATTTCCTCTAGAAAAAACGTATAGCCGAAGCGTGCTCATTTTTGGAAATGTGGTTTTACGTTTACGACGTCGAGGATGGTTTCGCAGTAGTAAATAAAAGTTGTTTCAACAAGACTCGCGAAAGGATCTGAGTTGGAGAAAGAAAGCCATGCTGCAATATGTGCTGTGCAATATAATATAGAGTGTCATCTATCCCAGCAGGTGTAAATTTTTATTCTGATGTAATTTAACTGAAGAAAAAGTGTTTTCTCTGAGTGCTCCACGGTTCTGTTCTGTGGTTTTCACTCCACTTTACTACAGTAAGAAAAACAAGAAGTTGCAATTTCTCAACTCGCTTTTCCAAAGTACCTAAAAGTAAGGCACAGAAATGGAAAACGAAGGAAGGAAGAAAGGACAGGAAGCTCTGTCAACGTGTCTGCTCTGTGACTCTGAGAACGCAGACCAGCGAGCATTACACAGGACAAACAAACAGAACAGGAAAGTGGATCATACACAAACCTAACCTAGATCATGTTGGTTATGGAAATAAATATTTTGTGAGTTATGTATCTCATGGTCCACAATGTATGTACACTTGTGGACAGCTTCAGTCTTGGAAAACAGATTCCAAAGGTACATCCGCTTTTCTTGGAACAGAACTAAAAGTTTTCGCTCATCCGTGTAAATTACTGTTAACAATGAAAAGAAATGGATAAGTGAACAGGACAGCATATGCAGCGTCAGACAGAGCTACATTTATTAAAACAGAAAAATATTGTAGCCCCACATTATTATTATAGGGAGAAGTCGCACATGCTCTAGTATGTATCTCCTTCCATTTTTTTTAAAGAACAGAAATCTCCTTTTTTCAAGAAAATAAAAAATGTAGCGCATACCTTGCGTTTTCTTTCAACCTTCCGCCTTCCCGTGATCCTTTTTAGAAGATTTTGGCTTTGCGATTTTCTACCTCTCTGGTTGGTTAACCAAAGGAAACAAACGAGTGTATTTTTTATGTGTGTACTAGTTTCTTAACCGGAAGCGAAGCAATTTAGATTTATCTTTTATACAGGCAATTTGCAAAGAAAAAACGCCTGGCTCATCCAAAAACTAACTAATTCTCTCTGCAAAAAGAAATCCACACAACTTTTCATTGGAGACTATGCAAAAGAATGGGAGTGAATTTTGGGTACCATTTCTTTTGACACGGGAGAAAAAAAAGTGTTTCACATCTTATTATGTACTATACTACTGTTGGTTGGTGGTAAACGCACAAGATTATTAACATGGCGATGGCACTATGTTGGTGCGAATAAAAACGCTATTTCCCAATGTAACATTGTATCTGTGTAAATACGTGGTCTAATCATGGATGCCTAAAGTCTGGTTCAAATCTTAACGACAAACATTGAGCAGTCAATGCTGTAGCAGCATAGAGAAAAGTTTCATTGGATTCCATTTCTCTCATAACTGGAATGAGATGAGAGTGAAAAAGTCCTTTTTGGCTTCCACTCAGACTTTCACCACTGGCAAGAGTAATTTTGATAGTTGAATTTGCTTCGTTGCCCCAAGTTTTTTTGCATGTGGGTAATTTGTTATAAGAAAGAAAAAGTTGTTCTTTCTCTCAGCTTTCCTCTTTGCTCTTCTTCTCCTGCTCCCTGCCTTCCTCACAAATTTTCTTTGCTGCGCTAGTTAGTTCAAATATAATGTCTAAATGGAACACGCATCGAGTGATCTTGATACTTATTTTCTTTTGTGTGTGCAGGGAACAACCATAAAGAACAATTTATAGAGCGCTATTATTTTAGACTTTTTGCATTAGCTTTCCTCTCTATTCTCACAAAACTTGGAGGTCTACTTACTCTTGTCTGCGTAAAAACCCACCTTTCTATGAATGTACGTATAATAGATACGCAAGGACAAGAACCTTCACTAAACTTTCTTCTTGTGATCTCTCTATCTTTATTATATCATACTCCAACAACTTTAACAATATGCATTTCAATTTACTCAACTTTCCAGTTTCAGAGTGTCTCAAGCCTTAAAGTCTCACTCTTATTCATCCACACTCACTTTTCCTTTTATCTCACAAACTTCTCTGTCGTCGATTCGCCCTGATTACAATATTATGATCAATGGCATGATTTATATTTGTCAATTAACTAATTAAGCATATTACTTCCTCAGTTTGAAATTCCCATCAAATTTTCTAGGAATTTTGCCAAACCGCTACAAGCGTGTTTTATAAAGATTACAAACAAAGTGACCAAACAACAGCATTCGTTGATGAAGTGCACTAGAGCAAATTAAATTTCGTCATTTCAGTATAATTAATTACAAACCTGCTGGGTTTCGTGTGTGCATCCGTTTGATTTTATGATTGTCCATTATTGTGGTCAGGTTCATTATATCATATCAAATAACGAAAAGGATTACAATGTTTTATTGAGAGAGAGGACAGGTGGGAAATTCCATCGATACACACAAGTTACACACACACAAGTTTTTGGCCCTCGAGAACTTTCCTCCTCCCTTACTTTTTTATCCGTTGTCCTTTCCTTTACTTTCACAACATCACATCAGATAGACAGGAGAAAGTGATGCGATTTTGATGTGGAGGGGCAACTCAAAACTCACTCTGAGAAGATGAAGCTTATAGACAGAAGAATGTTCTTACTGTGAACATACAGGCAGGTGGTGGTGGTGCACGAGCTGACTACTGACTCCAGCAGACACATCCATTCATCTATGGTAATGTAGTGCACTGAGGCTTCTTTCTGGATCACTGTGTGCGGCTGTCTATGGAACACTTCCTTCCACAGCTTAACAATGCCATTGCTACCTTTCTCGATTGCCTCTCTCCCAAAATGAATGGTATAAAGGGGCAACGCTGCCTCGACAGTCTCTGAGTTCCAGCTTGGTCGTTGGCTGGATCTTCGCCTTCTCGTCTTTCGCCAAAAAGAATAGTTCAACATTAGACGGGTGTTGTTTGTTGGTTTTCGTTTGTGTCACACTTTACTTGTAGCGGTGAGCTGGACGCGTCTCTTCTTACATTCACTTTCTTTCTGTGTGACTCTTGTTGCTGCCACTGCTGCTGCTGATGCTGCTGCTGCCGCCTGAATATTACCATTTCTACACGAAACGTGCTTTACAGCTCAAGTCTCACTTTCACAACTTTCTTTTCCAGTGACAAGAAAAAATCTTTCTTCAACGAGAGAGTGAGACAAAAGTCGCATAGAGTAGAGTAAATAAAAGTTGTGTAACTGTAATTAACTAACTAGTGCATAGATTAGTGCATCCATTACATTTTTTTAATTCTGGTGCTAATTTAATGTTTTGGTGGTGATGCTTAATTGTTTTGTTACACCGTTGTTGTGATGTTGTGTGATGTGTGCGGTAACAAGACCAAAGTTTCTCCGTGGGTGCGTAAACTTTCATTAAGAATGATGCGTCCTTATTGCAGCTTTTGTTTTCTATAATTATCTGTATTGTCTACACTGTTGGGTTTCACGTGCACGGCAAGTTCACAATATTTTGGGCTGAGATGGCCACGAGCATTAAAGCTCAAAAAGCCTTAACTCGCTTTACTTAATTTTTTGGGTTTGTCCACGTTGTGAGCGTGTCACGTATTGCCTCTGCCTGTATAATCTTGTGCATTTTGGTATAGAAAATGTTGAAAAGTCATTAGTCAAGTCATTCTGGTGGAGTGGCGAGTGAGTCACTAAGAAGTTCATACTTCTCGCTATCGTGAGATGCGGATCGTTTTTTCAGAGAGTTCTAGCCTTAAACGTTCCTTGATCTCTATAAACGGCTTTACTGTAATCAATTTGTCGGTTGTTTGTGACTGACTGTGACCAGTTGATCTTACAGCCCAGCCAAAGAAAACGATCCCGCGATGCTTTCTTTAGCCTGTAACGGAACGCAACGATATAAAAAGGCTTACGCTGTAAATTTTTCTTCCTTACTTTCTCCAAAAAGCCAAAAGCTAGAAGAGTCAAAGGATTAACTTTGGCTTCACTTAAGGTCGAAGTCTTCGTGAATTGCTTAAAGAACTAAACTAGGCAGACAAAGTCCGTTTGACATGATAGGAGATGATTGACTCTTTGCAGGTGGATGCGGACGTGGAGGTAGGATGGAGATGGTATGTGTGATTAGGTGCACATGTTTTGTATTTCCACACTGTCGGACTTTCAATGCAAGCAAATCAAAAAAAAATTTCTAGCCACGTCTGTCCGTCTAGTTTGCTTTCATCAGGGCATATCTGCTCAGTTGACTGATTTGATCTAAGCAAAAGCTGACGGGTCTTTAATGAGAGAAAACAGAGCGGAAAATAATGCAAGTGACTTTATGCCCTGCTGTGTATTTCATTTCCTTGCGAAATTCCATCTCCAATTCCCCAAATTACATTTCAAATGAAATGTTGACGAGCAAACAAGTGGGAGCTCAGGAGATGAGTTCAAGCGGAACAGAGAGAGAATAATTTCTGGCCGGAAATCCATACACAGCAAAAACGGAGGAATCATAAAATAATCGTGTGTAAACAAAAATAATTTTTTAAATCCAACTGTTTTAAAAAACAATTATCTACTTGATTTGCTGATACGACAAGGTCTATTTGAATTTTACTCTACTGATATGTAGCTGTATCGTATTACAAAAAAAACTTCGACAATTTTCATTTCATTAGTTCCTAGAATTTCCTTTGTATATTTACGTAAGGTACTCTTTTAGTGAAGTTGGATGCTTTCATCACTTCCTCTCGATCAGTCAATAGAGCTGCGTGGTGTGAATTCAAGTTTTATTTAAAGTTCTTAAATAAGACATACCTATCCATTGTTTCAGGATTTATCAAGATTTGTACTCCTGAGCACTTTCCATTTCTCATCCACAATTTTTCCTTTGTCGATCACTTTCTTTTCTCTTCCTGTTGGAATTTTTTGCTCAATGCTATACTGGAAAGCAGCAGGAGATGAAAAATAGAAGAAGAGGAAACACAAGAACAGGAGCCTCCTGTCTCGTCGTCTTAGATTCACTGAAATCAGTCTTCTTGACAAAAAGACAGGGGTAAACTTTTTCAGAGCTCCACTCGAATGCAAACCATTTTCTAGTTGTTGGACATGAAACGTAATAATAATATGGAACATAACTATCCATACCCACCGTCCACCTCCACCTCCATCTCCACCTACCCACCCCTCCCAGAGAAATGACAAGTGTTTGCATTCGAAGAAGGAAATAGAAAGAAGAGAAAATAAAGTTTTATTTCTCTTCTCCACTCTTCTTTTTCCAATATTTACTCGCGATTATCTTACTTGGGTCGGAAAACACTGCTTCACTTCAATTCAAGCCGAACGAAATAAAAAGGAATCAAGAATGTGCCTGTATTAAGTTAAAGGCTCTGAAAATGTCTGTTATGGGCTTTTCACTCGGAGTGTTCCAAAGGCAAGAGGCTGACAAGGATCCTTTTTGTATTCATCGCCTTTATCATCATCTTATTACCCTTATTGCGTTTTTTTGCCTGTACCGTTTTCACTTGCTCCATTTCCATACACTTTCGTATTCCTGATGCTGGTAAATGTAAATGCCAAAGTCCTGTCGCGTGTGAGCCACAACGAGCTACTACATAACACGTACAAAAATGCATGCTAGCTGCTAAAAAAATGTTTAAAGGCAACGCTAACCTACACCTACTCACATCTACGTAGCAGAATATCTAAGAGTCCGTAAAAATAAGTAGGCTGAATTTCCGAGTATTTTTACAATCTTTGTGTATCTCCATAATATAATATAATGTGTGATGTACCGAGGCAGAGGCACATTTCTCTTTTCGAACCATCTCTGCACTTTTCCTTGGGCGTGTTGGAGCTCGTGGATGTATATTCAACACCATTTGAATCCACTTAAATTTCTTCCATCTTTTCTCTGCTCGGAGAAAGAATCTGCAACCATTTTCTTTCTCCTCCCCTGTGTTTAAAAATACTTACTAAAGTTGCTTGCCTTTCTCCACTGTGTTTCTTCTTTTTCTTATTCATCCACCTCTCTGCCTGCCTGCACATTGTTGGGAGATCCAAAGTGTTAAAAATTGTTGCATGGTTTGCTATAGTATTGGATGCGATGTGGTGCGATATTTGGGTTTCATTCAGCTTCTTTTACTTTGTAAACTACACTTGCTGCGGTCATTTGTTCTCATGCCTTACTTTCCCAGTGTTATTACAGCGTATAACTTTCTCTTTTCCCATCTCATCAACCACATCACATTCCTGATTTTTCTTCCGCTGAAACCCACTCAAGTAAAGTTGGAACGGGAACACTTTACTCAGTCTGACTGAGTGAGTCTTCCTCTCCTCCACTAGACTATTTTTCTTCTCAATGCTGATAAGTAGCAACTTTACTTTTTCTTTTACTATGTAACACCTAAAGATTCTTGTTCGTCTTACGTTATCTGAAACAAGTTTGCCAAACATTCGCCCCTCGTCGCTCGCCACAATCTTCCATTGCCTCTGCTTCCATCATTATTCTTGTCCTCGTAGACTCGATTCGACGTTCCCAGTTGAGCCTCACTGACTAACAACGGTCTCAGCGCAGCATGCATAAACATGCAGTGCACAAGTGTGAGAAGGGAAAGCAGTGAAGAAGAGAAAGTGAGGATCAGAGAAGCTTCGTAGCCAACGCACTCCGTTTTCCTGTCAAAGTTCACGAAGCACACACACTTCTCCACTCTCCCTCACTTTCTCTCTCGTCACATCAGAGAAGAGAAAGTAAAAGGGAAAATAAAAATATAAAAGTGTACAATCGTTGCAGTCGACAAAACCCAGGATCCCTCTCACTTTATATACATAATAGACACAAACAAAGTACACGCAGGCAGAGGCATAGTATCTAATAAAAAAGTGGAGAAGAAAGGAAGAAAAAAGTAGGAGGGAAAAGGGAAAAAGGTTTGTATTATGTAACTCACTTCCTATCTTTCTTTTGCGTGGGACAAGCGGGATAATAATGTGGCAGATTTCTCTGCTGGAGGCGAAAATGCTGCTTTCCTTTTTTGGTCATCTTTTTGTGTTCCCCGTTGATTTATATAACCGCGTGCATGAAACGAATGTACCTTTACTTATTTCGTAGACGAAAGTTTATTATTATTTACACAAGATGTATATTAACATTAACCTCTTATACGTTTAATGTCGTTTCTGGAATGGCGATGGCATTGTTGTTGTATTGGGCAAAAAATTAAACTTCCCTTTCTTCTTTTCATCTTTTCGCAATACAAAAGAGCATGGAAAATGGTCGTGTTCGTGACTGAGAAAAAGGAGCGAGGCAAAGTGAGTGTAGAAAATAACTTGGCTTTTCGCTAATACAATATGACACTACAAAGGACCATGGACCATGTGATTCTGCCAGAAGAATTATTCCTTTTCATCGTAAAACTTTCCCTCTGCACATTAAAGTAGCGTTTCTGACGTAGAATAGTGGCCGTTAGTTGCATTATGTAGAGAATTCAGTGGCAGGCAGCTGAGCAGCGAGCGAGCGACAGCAACCGGAGTGAGCACATTCTTATAAGAACGCGAAACTTCAGTGATACGAGAGAAAAGTTGAGCAAGAAAATAACACTCGGAAGAAAGCATCAACACAGCAGCAGCATAATCGTTATCAACACTGCCAAGAAACATGATCCTCAAAATAGTTTCATTTTACCAAATCAAATCCCACGGAAAAGAAATTTTTGTACGCAAACGACTTTCTGAAAATGTGTTGTGGTTGCATTACATAGTAATAATAATATTGTGTTTGGTATGAACGTACGGATTTCATTTTGTGTGATACAAACTAAACAAAGCTAAGATAACATAAGTGCAACAATTTGGGGTGCTGGTGATGAATTCTTATAAGAACGCGAAACTTCAGTGATACGAGAGAAAAGTTGAGCAAGAAAATAACACTCGGAAGAAAGCATCAACACAGCAGCAGCATAATCGTTATCAACACTGCCAAGGAACATGATCCTCAAAATAGTTTCAGTTTACCAAATCAAATCCCACGAAGGAGAATTTTTGTACGCAAACGACTTTCTAAAAATGTGTTGTGGTTGCATTACATAGTAATAATCATATTGTGTTTGGTATGAACGTACGGATTTCATTTTGTGTGATACAAACTAAACAAAGCTAAGATAACATAAGTGCAACAATTTGGGGTGCTGGTGATGAAACGAGCACACTTCGTTACAGTATTCAACACGAAATGAGTGTTAATTACCATTTCATTACCCCGTGAACATCCCTTGTTTGAAGGAGCAAAAGCAACGTTCGAGTTCAACTGTAAAACTGTCACTTCTCCACAATCACTAGGAATTATGGGAAATCTCGTAATCGTGTTGAGTTTCCTTTCTTCACTTTTCTTTTTATTCCCACTTTGCGAACGTTAATTGAGTTCTGCTCATTCGGATGGATGAATCGAGTAGAGAATGTACTTAAGTCTTACATCATCATAGAGAAATTTTGTTGACGGCCAGGAAGCTAGGAATGACTGAATTGTTATGACGGTGCTAGAACAGGAAAGTCGTCCCGGTCGTTTTTCTTGGAGCGAAGCGCTAGCAGCAGTAATTTGTCATGTATTTGATTCCTATAAAAAAGCGTGGCGCTAGATAAGGCATGATGATGAGATGATGAAGTAAGTTCCCTTTTATATTCATTCTCATTCTCGTGTAATGTGAAGATGATAAAATATTGTAAAATGTTAATTTCCACCATGTGTGTACATACAAAAAAAGATAAGTTGAGTACAGAGTATAAATGTATTTACGTAGATACTATAAAGTATGTTTGTGTCAGTTAGCTTGTAAAGTTGTGTGTGTTTCAAAAGAAAAAGCTCTCTTGTCTCTCTCCAACTCTCGAAAAGTGCTGGACTCGTCAGACTTTGTTCTTTAGGTATTAGTAGCTATTATACGTTCAAAACTCTCGTTTCTCCTTGCTTTGTCTTCTCACTCATAGAAGGCAGAGGTTTTGAAAGAGGTTGCTGAGAATTTCTGTTAACCAAGCAGCAGGCAGGGGCACTGACAGCCAACACTGCAATTCAAAGAATCATATCAAATCCATATGGCTAGCTTCATCTTGAAACCACTTCTGCTTGACGTGCTGAGTGGCTCTATGTAAATACGCTTGTGTGTGCCCGCTTTTAAGTAGATAAATTTCCAGAGTGCCATTCATTTTCGTTAGTGGTGAATTTACGAAGTAAAATGAAATGATGGCAATCATAAGAATATTTTAACGTTATTAGGGTCTGCTCAAGACCACAGCGCCACCTCCTATTCAAATAGCTTTATTTAGTTAATGGCTGTGTTAAATCTGATGATGCAATGTTAAAAAACTCAGGTTTCAGCTCTCACTATTTTTTTGTTTGCTTGTCTTTTTCACACCCTTGGCTCAGATTTGACTCTTACCTTGATCTTATCTTTATAACCCCAGCCCCGCTTTATGCTGGAATGCATTTTTATTGGCAGTGTCAGTCCAGTAAGAATCATTACTCCATCATTACTCGTCGTCGTAAGGTAAATTCCAACTGCACGGGAAACGTTTTTTTCTGCGTCATCACATCACATTTACGGCTTCAATTGCCGCCCATTTGTTTTTTTGTTACGTTGCAATTCTTTTCAATGTCACTCTAGCCATTTTCTGTGCAAAGAAAGTCTCCACTGTTTGGTTAAATTGCATGTCGCATTCATTCAATTCTAAGACGCAGTGAATTTCTATTTTTAGATTTCTGCCGAGCGATTAATGTCATGTCATAGTAGTGTGCTGAATGTGTCGATGGAAATATGTTTATTTCAGCTTTAAATTTTTTTGTCCTTATTTGTGTGAAAGCAAAAATAAAAGCGAGAGGCGGGTAGGCACATGTGTACCACAAGAGTACATCCATCCACAAAAGGCAATGAAAGTGAAGGAATGGATGAAGACGTTAAATAAAGACATTGGCGTTGTTTTGTTGCCCCTTTTCCTTTCCGTTCCTGTCACGAGTATCCAAGTCGAAATTTTGGAGCTGCTGCTGTGAACTAAGAAGTAAACTGGGTTTCCACACAATTTATCATTGTTGTTCATGGAGTGTTTCCTTCTTCTGCTAATGTCTACATGAACACATGTAGATAATTCCGTTGGAACACAAACCGACGTAATAATAATAATAATACCTAGTAACAATGCCACACGGCCACAACACACAGGAGAATGAGAAGTGAGCAGATAGACAGGGCGACACATAATTTCCAATGCCACTGGACTGGACGCATTCTGCCTCACTTACTTAGTTAGACACACATGTGCTTCTGTCCTATACAATGAAGAGGTACATAATACAAGTTTTTAGATAGTGGGAGTGGGATTGGAACACATGAATACAAATTCTCGGCTCAGTATCTCACACACTTTCAGATGTTATAAGGAGACTCAGCAGACAAAAACGTCTGCACTTATCTACTTGGCTCAACCTTTTTGAGCACATTAATGGGGCTGAGAGGCTATCAAGCAGGAACAAATCAAATAGTCTCCGAGAGTCAGTGAATTGCTTTGCTGTTGTGAAAATTCGCAGATTTTATCAGACTGTAGCACTGACACGAGTGAGTGAAACACAGCCTTAAATCATATTACCTCTAAATACAGTTCATAGTAAGTAGATACATAATACCTCTCTAGTAGATTTTTTTTTATTCGCATTCTCCAAAATAATCCTAAAAAATTGGTTCTGGGATAGGATACAATACAACGTTTTACAGGAAATCAATGAATTGGTAAAAATTAAATTTAGACAGAGACACAGAATCAGGCAAGCTGCATCCTGCACCCATCTCCATCCCGGTACAAATTGTGGAAATGTTTTGTAAAACACAATCAACTGGCATCTCTCAGTTTCTAGATTCTTTGTCCAATTTGATAAGTGGAAATAGATAAAGAGTGCTCTTATTGCTTCCACATTATCTACATTGTATCGTTTGGACCAGTGTTTAAATTCTCGTTGGACCTTAGCAGAGGGAGAGGAAAGGAGAGTGTGCATAATGTGTAATGTGTTTCTTCTTTTCTTCCGAGTTCACTTTGTTCACTTTCAGTTGTTGTGGTGTACCTACCAGCACCAGCCAGAGCCTGGGAACGCTTTTGTTTTTCTTTGAGACAGGCAGAGAGAGTGAGAGAGCGGCTGGAGAAAAGTTGTCGGAGAAAGGAATCTTTGCTTCTTCTCTGTGATGTGATGTTCTATTTTCTGAACTCATCTTTGTCCTGTGCTCCGCGTTGTGTTAGCTAGCTCGTGTTCTGTTCCGTTGGTTGTTTGCTGTCGGCTCGGTTTGTTTCCCTTGTTTCTTCTTTGTGTGAAAATATTGTGTACCAATTTTCTCTTTGTGTGTTCATTAAGCTAAAACAAAGTAAACTTTTACTTAAGTTTATTAAAGTCTAGTGAGAAAATGTCCTTTGTTGTTTCATGTTAAATAACCTGTGTATAATACGACGAGAAAAGAGAGTTTCAAAAATTTATCTGGGTACGGCAAGCAAAAGCCTTACAAAGGGAAAACTGAGCACGCCACGTGAACAGGAGATTCCCTCTTGTGTGTTCATCATCAATTAAAATGTATAAAATGTATGCAATTAATAAGATAAATAATAATAAATTGTAAATGCGTATTTTAGAGGTATAATAATATGATAATTGCAGAATTTATAAGTACATAGAGAAACGAGTTGTGTTGAGTTGTATTAACTGGGATCGAATATGTGTAGCTATTGTAGTGACTGTTGTGTTCATGCCGTTGTTGGCGACGGGAGCCAGAATGGGAGTCGACAAAATTCTGGTATGAATATTTAGCCTAATATTGCATGCATTATTCAAGAAAAACAAGAGCACACATTTCCATCAAAAGCCTCCATGATAACGTGATGCTTTTCATTTTTAATACTCTGTGCATGCTGATAACCGAATTATGCACCGTATCATGTTTCAACCCACCGCAATCATCATCATGTCCTCGTCCTCGTCTACTCATTTCATTTAATAAAAACAGTTTCTTTTTTATCTCGCTGCCTCTGACTTCTGCTTTCCTCAACCTCCAATTTCTTTCCCTTGTCTTTCTTGACTCCGCGCTGATCGGATTCGAAGCAAAGAAAAAGGATAATGTAAAATGTATTAGGAATGAAATGCTTTTTTTGGCACATGTGCATGATTCGACATGTATCCACTATCCCTGGTTTAACACGCAACATAGCACAGAAAATGGGAATGAAAATGTGAGATAGGAATTTCTGGAACATTTGACATGTAATGTACCTTAGCTATGTAAACATGGTTTGTCATTTGAGGAAGCGGAACAACACACTAAATGCAGTAAATTATTCATAAACGGGATCTCGTGTTTCTTTTTTGCGGCTCGATCGATAAAACGATGCTATGAAAAAAAGGATCTTTTTATTACCTAGTCGCAAGAGCAACATCTTGATTGAGGTGGTAGTATTGTGGAGGTATCGCTACCGAACCTCATCTTCCCTTCCCACGTTCTTGAACAAAAGATAGAGAGGAGATTAAGCTTCTCCGATATTACAGAGAATAAAGGCTCATTTTCAAGAGGAAGAGGAAGCGGAAGGAAGGAATTAATTATAAACCTACACTAAAGCACAGTACTTAGCCATACACAGCATTTTTGAGAAACCTGTTAACAATTTTATTTGCGATTGTTTGGTTAGTTCCACAAGTCCCTTTTGGTTCTTTCCTATTTATGTACGTAGCTGTGTGAGGCATTATATGAAAGGTCAAAGTTGAAATTCATGGTTAATGGATAGAGCGAAAGAGATCCGCGTCCGCTACCACCTCTGCAGCATCTGCATGAGTGTCAACATACCCGGAGGAATTTTTTCGTGGATTTGTGCTACTACTGCTGCTGCGGGGACAATTAAATTCCCAACTTGAATAAGCCATTGCGACATAAACGGCTTGATGTGCATAAGCTAGGAGTTTTATCATTACATCGGACTTATTGAAATTGTCATGCACGTTGCTCACTCACCATCAGTTTATTTTGTAATCTGCATGCAGACCACGATATTTGTACACTACATAACAGAGTATCACCACAAAGTTAATTTTTCTTCTTTTCATATTTTTATTTTGGCATGTTTGTTATGTTTGCTATAAAAAACTGGATGCATGAAACTTTTTTTTTGCAAAAATCAACCACACTTGAAATCGTGTTGTGTTCATTTTCCTTCTCCAAATTCTCCCAGCCTGATTTTTCATCTGGAATAAAAATGAAAGCGAGTTAAAGATAATTTTGATATTTATAACAGAGGAGGAGCTGTCAGTTATGGTGACTCCTCAGAAAGGAGTGTCCAAAGAGCCTTCAAGCCACCTAAAGATGTTCGGTAAGTGAAACCTTTTTTCTCTTTCTCTTCCTAATCTAGACGTTGTTATTGCCACTGCCATTGCAAATAATGCCATTTTCAGGGAAAACTGTGAGAAAAAATGTGAGACTCGGGACATGATTAGCATTTCTAATGCTAATGTTTCGAAAGAAATCTTAGTAATCTTAGAGAGTAAACAGAGCTACGAAGAAATCCCATTTAGCTACCTGTTTACTCAAGGAGAGCTCCATCCAGAGCGGAAGGATGAACACAATGCAATCATGCGTTAGAAATGTTTCTCTCACTCGTCTCTAAATTTTTTTCGTTTTTTCTACTTCTCACCAACTTGACACTACTACTGTGTCGTGCTTGTATAATATACAGATAAGTTAAATGTGTTCACATTACGCATCTAGAAAAGTACACACTTTTATTCCACTCATGGTGGCCCATCTTATCGATGGTGAGATTGTAGTAAAAAAAGATGCTGTTTGATGACGAGGAAATATCTGCTATCTGAAATTTACTCACGTTCAACGAGTGCTCTAAGCGCATCTTGCTGGAAATGACAGTTATGCATCTACATTTCATCTACACACTTATATTTTAGCTATGTATACGTACGTTCATCATAATCACAATACAACCAAACCAACCTCAATAAGCGTTTTTTTCTCCGCGTAACCAAAAAAAAAAAGTGATGTTGTGAGGTTGGCTCATTTTCTCGACTCGATACATTTTTTTCTCTGTGTGTAAGTGGTGAAAGCACACAGAGCAAAGAGGATTTTGTTATAGTGGAAGGATGTTGAAGTCGAATGAAGTGGGGAGATTGTTGGAAAAAGCAGAGACAAACAGAGTCTTCTTGGATGAGGATATGAGGAAAAGACGGGTTTTGTCTAAATCATTTCTCTCCATCAACCTTTTTCTTCCCTAGTGAAGTGTATTTTGTTCGTAAAAGGACTCTGAGACTGTATTTGAGACAGACGAAAGCAACCAGGCAAATCCAATCCAATAATCACAAATTTTGCATAAACTCTTAATATTTCTATTTTATCATTTCACGAAGCACCAACATCGCATCTAATATTTGAGCTTTTCTTTTATTTTGCTTTCTCTCCTTGTTGATTTAATTTTGGACTCTAAAGCCAAAAGCCTTGCAAATCCCTGTCTTCAAAGAAGGCTAAATCGCTGTTTTGCTGCTCAATATTTCAACTCCATTTGTACATNCAAAAGCCTTGCAAATCCCTGTCTTCAAAGAAGGCTAAATCGCTGTTTTGCTGCTCAATATTTCAACTCCATTTGTACATGCAAACCTATGCAAACCGAGCAATCTGTTTCAGTAGAACAAAAAGTGAATCTGTTTGGTTTGTTGCAGTGCGATAAACACGAAAATATTGAGTACATTTATATACAAGGAAATGAAACGTTTGTGGATTGAGTTTTGAGCAAGACAGAGAAGCTTAAACTGAAAATTAAAATCAATGCGTCTGTGTTCTGATTTTAAAGTAAGGGGCTGCGGCTGTTGGCAAAGGATCTGTGTTTGTAGAATGAAAATTTGTCATGTTTACTTACAGCACAGTAGTGCAACAAAACACTGTCAGAATCCCAATTTATTTTCACTGTTTCTCCACTCCAGGACGCACTTGCGGTGAACCCGTTTTCCAAGGGGCTTTTGTGTTCACTAAGGGCCTTGGGTTTTATGCAGCTTTGTCTCTCTCGAATAAATAACAATCCCGCTGAATGATTGAAGGGAAAAGAGCTGGCCTATTAAATACAAAAGATTCCATGACTTTCTGCGATAAGTCAATTGATATAAATTCTGCCTGACACGAACTAATCTAGGAAAGGGAACCCTCTGGTGCATCAATTGAGTTGAGCACGTGGGGTATAATAAAGTATTCCAGTGAAATCACTGCAAAAGCTCCATCTCGCTTAGTTTCGTTTCCAGCAATGACGATGACGATAGCAATCTATAATATAAACTTATTTGTCTTATTGGTGAAAAAGGAAGTGGAAATGAAAGCAATAAATAAAAGGTTATTCATTTCCTTTCTTCATCCAAAATAAACTAAGTTGAGGTGGCAGTGGCACAATTGTTCCAACCCTGAACCTGGGAGCTGAAATGAGCCGGTTTCGCTCCTCATCGGTGTCTCCTTCTTGTTTCCAAAGACTACACCAAATGTGTGGTTACCTTGTGTAGATACAACTCCACCTATTTGTGCTTAGTGGAGCGGTTTCCCTCTCACACTGCGAAAGAGTTGAGTTGGTAATAGTGGGAACGCTAAGTGAAAGCACGCACATTCGTGACACACACAACTTTCACGCTTTCTTCCACTCCACTGCCTCCATGTACCGGAGTGCTATTGTGCGGGGAGAGAAAGGGAAGATGGAGGAAGAGTGGCGAAATAATAGAAAAGAATGGATGATGATGAATAGCTCTATCTGCGTTTGGCTCACTCACTCACGATCACTGGCTTTTCACGAGTGGGCCTTGTTTCGTAAGTAACAGAGCACAATCTGCTCAAGTACTAAATTGAAAACAATTTCTACCTAGGTTAGTGGCAAATAAACCTATGTACTTTAGGCAAGTGCCACCTATGTACCATACTGCGCCCACTGACCAACTAGAAAAAAATATCAACAGACGGATTGAAATGAACTCATTTCCTAGGAGTTAGGACACGAAAGTAGGGAAAAGAGGAGGAAGGTGACTTTGTTTTAGTGACAAATTAAAAAGTCGCATTATGCAGAAAGGACCGTAAGGGCTGCTTACAAAACTTAGTCTCATACATATCATCACCGTTGTTCGCTTTCTCTTCGTTGTTGTTGTGTTATGAAAACCACCACTGTTCTCCACAATTCTCATCTCATTCATTCTCCTCACTGCATTTCCTCTCCTTTCCCAATTTACATGAGCAGCCGAGCTGGAATTGGAGCTGGAGGAGGAAAGGCAACACTTTTCTCTCCTGTATTGTACATATGTAATTAAATTAAATTATGTCTGGATACCTGTTCGTCTCTCTGACAAATTATTTATGGAGCGGGAGCGTGCATGTGATGAAAGTGCTTTTCCAACTTGGTCTAGTCTACCTCTTCCCCATCCCCAATGGTGCTCGTTTTTGTCTTTTTCTTACACTTTTTATCATCTTGGCCAAGGTGGAATCATTACGGTTATTGCTTTCATTCCTCTCTTCTTAAATTTTTCAACATTTGGTGTGAAGTAAAAAGTGGGCAAAAATTGCAACTATTTTTAAACTAGACGTCCACGAAACTTAGAGTAACGTAACTCATTACCTTATTCATAGCCCATTTGCAGCAGCATCGGCATCACTATGAGGTTTCTTGGTAGTAATAATAATAATAGTTGAAGACTGTAAAATTACTGGAAATTAAGCAGGTGACGTAAAAGGACTGTAGGAAACTGGAAAAGCTTAAACTTACTCTGTCCCTTGGGCTGAGCACACTTTTATAATGTATGACTGTACAATAATTCACACAGAACAACCGAGCACAACATTTTCGTTCTCACTGCAAAGCTCAATTTTTATTGTTCTTCCCATCAGTTGCAAAGAACAGATTTCATTTCGAGATGGTCAAAAATAGAATGAGGAAAGAGAGCGAAAAACTACCTTAGTTGCGGCAAAGGGCAGAGTTGATATAAAATTACTTGCTTGGAGAGCATTTGTTAGTGGTACTTTTAAACTACCCAGTGTTGATGATTTTCAAAGAAAAGTGAAAATGGAACTCAGCTCACTGAACTACATAGAAAATGGCCACACTCTGTTTCATCTACCTACGAACGCATGTAGGTGCTCAGCCTACATAAATAGTTACATACATTACAACGTCGGAGAAAAGTCGTGTAATAAATCTCTGCTCTTCTTCTTCTAGCCTATTTAGGTCTTAAGCTCTCGCAGCATCCTTTTTAAAACAGCTGCAAGTTGGAAGCGAATCTAATAATTCCCATATCTACTTTCGCCGACAGCATCGTCAGGTAATCATTTTCTTTTTTGCACAACGGCTAGGGAAAATAGGGAACGTCGACAGGTAGAAGGAAGCAGCAGAGCAGGTGGCAATAGAATAAAAAGGAAGTTCTTAGGCTCAGGCTCGATCTTGAGGAAAGCAGAGTCAAGCAGGGTTATACTTAGAAAGTCGTATGTATTGAATTCATGAGAATAAGACGCAAGGGGAAGTTGAGAAGAGAAGGGAACTAACAGATCGGATGAGCAAGTATTGAAGTGGTTCCCAGCGGCGAGTTTTGTGAAAAAATAGCAAGAATATCTCCTGCTATTGCTAGACGTTACATTTCTTACCAGTCTTGTCTCGCTGTACAATACCTGTGCAACACCGTAGAAAAAAATCCGTGTCTCAGTGGGCCACCCTAAATCTTTACGTTTCAGATAATTTCGCAGTGGGCAGTAGTACGTTCGTTGTAAGAATAAAAATAGGTAGATAACTGTCTCTGAGAAAGAGAGATTTTCTTTCCTTGTCCTTTTGTAAGCCACAGTTGCGTTTGATTTTTCTTGTTCCTTTCTACCTTCAGGCTGTCCATTTTGTTCGAAAAACACGCAGATATTTGACCGACACTAAAATGGCAGTCCAGCCTTAGAGTTTCAGCCATAATAATGGCCATCGTGTGTAATGGTATGTTACAGTATAATGGGAAAGTGTTTTCAGCAGAAAAATAGTGGAAAAAAGGTAAGGAATGTGGTAAGAGTAGATAAGTGGTCTATTGGGAAGAGGAGTGGTCGGGAATTGTCTCGTGTATCTCTTGAACTATTCTCTTTGAACTTTCCCCACGGCCATTCTTTTTTTCTCCTGTCTGTCTCTGTTTGTTTGCCAGAAAGGCACCATCATATTCTTTATTTTCCTACTCCAATTCTTCCTCTTGTTGTCGTCTCTGCTTCTTGAAACATCCCTAATAAGAAATTGATACGCAATCGTGCCTCCGTACCATTTATCGACGTTCGCCTCTTTTCGAATAGTCACATGCCCACACAGTTTATTTATACGGAGGTGTAACTGTCTACTTTGAAAAAGTAAAACTTTCCTTATTTATCTAGAGCAAAAGCTGACTGCTGCAAAGATGGGCTGAGCAGCAGATAAGCACTTTTCTCTAACTATCACTTGTAAACATTCGTTTGTGGTTTTTCTCCACTTTTCCTGATGAAATCTACGTCTTCCCAACGAATCTCACAATACGATGACAATATTTTCTCCAACTTTTTTTTTGCGTTTCAGTTTTTGAAAGGTCTTTTTGAAAGTTTCACACGTGGCTCAGTGCTTTTCTCCTTTTCCCTTGTATCCTGATAATCCCGAAATTCATCAGAATCCAATAGTCATAAAAGTACAAATTTAATTTTTATTCTACCACTAATACATAAGTCCAGTACCCAATGACACCCATAAATTATTTTTAAATTCTTGCTATCAATTTCAGTAATGGTATATTAAGGCTAGGTACATTACTGGTACTAGGCAAAGAGTATTTTGGAATACTTATTGAAAGTGGGTTGCTGGGAACACCGGAAGATATTAGAATCTATGAGAGACTTTTGCTGCTTTCCACCTGTCTCGCTGTGAACATCCGGCTCTGAACAAACTGCTTCCGGGGCGGAATTGGAAAGCTGCGGGTTGTCTCGGTATGATACAAACAGCATACTGCGAGTCCTATCGGTTACACTGACAATTTAAATTTATTTCTGAATGTTTTCTACATCAACAAAACCCAACCCACAAAATAGTATCATTTGAATAAATGAAGAAAACTAAAAAGTAAAATGCAATGTAATTCTCTACGGGTGATCGATAAGTCGAGAAGATTCGATCAATATTTAAAATTCTCAACATTTGCATTTTGATATACTAAAGGCAAGCAGGGCCTACGAAAATTATCATAATTAAGGTTCTTGTTGTTGATGCGTGAAATAAATGACAATAAGATACTTAGTTCGGAACGAATACGATGTGAACTGTTACTTTCAACAAAAGGAGAATTTAGCTGAGCTCAATGGAGCACAGGATATGATAGTGTGTTGCTTTCACTTTTTTTAATCAAAAAGGCATATTTCATGGCATGTTTTGGAAGCAAGCATTTAGGGACTAGTAGTAAGAAGAATGTCGATTCTAATCTAGAAGCACTTTACTTTGGTGTATTGTGCACTCTCCAGCTCTAGCAACAGCAGCCTGCACATGTTGCACTAGCCTGTAAACAGCTTTCTCTGACTGCCAAAAGATGATGAATTAGTGCTGGGAATTGAGAAATCAAAATAAAAGCTACACCAGAAGCACCTGACATGCTTCATCCATTTATTTCAGGAATCTTTTGTCAGAATATTTCATATTATCAAGTAGCAGCATTGTAAAAATCTTTTTATTCGCTTTTTATATTGCAATATAATCGAAAATGTTCCGGCTATAAGTTCCTTATCAACATCTGTGCAGAGCATAAATACAAAACAGAATATTCTGTATAAGCGTATCACACAGATATTTTATTTTTACATGGCCAACCAAAAATAGCATCTTAGGAAAGTCACACGGGGAGCTATATTTTATTTACGACCACCGGCGAACACACGGTAACTTTCCTTGACCTCCTGCAACAGGAGCCGATGCGTCCTCTTCCATTACCACCTACCTCTCAGGCTGCTGTGTAAAGCCACAAAATCCAGCTCGGGGAGGATTGCCTATTTTTGAACAAGATTTACAGCTGGCTGATGAAAAAAAATATGTTGAAAGTGTAACACTGTGTTACTGCTTAGCCCTCTCTCACTCACGCACACACGTGCTCTTCTATTATGAAATTGAATTATTCAACAGAGTTGTAATCCCTCCATTACTTTTCGGGTTTCCTTTCAAGAAACAGGAATGTAATTTAAATTTATACGATGTTATGATGACGTGCAAAAAAGCATACCTGAGCGAGCACTTGCTTGATAATGGACTGTTGAATCCATCCATAGGATAATGGGGACCCAGCAGAGTATTTTAAAAACCAGACAGTGTTTAGTGCTGCTGCAATGCAATAATGCAGTGCTCATCCCCTAACATTAATGTAGATGGATGAGAGTCATTAGAAAAGAAGGTAAAATGCCTTAATGCATAAAGCGACATTTTTCTACTTTTTATTACGACCCTGCACACAAAGAAACTAAACTCTATTTATTTTTTCTTTACTGAACCGGCACCCTCAAAATCCCGTGAAACCCAGTGAAGCCGGAAATTTACCGGTTACTGGCAGATTACCGTGAAAGAGGGAGAAAATCCCTAAAATAAATACACAAAAGAGCATTTTTCGTCTTCGCTCCCTTTCCACTTTACGTCTCACCTCAGTAAGTTCATTCTCCTGAATGCGAATCACGATGATGATGTGTTTTTTAGAGAGTCAACTGTAAATCACCCAAATCATCGATCTGAGCGCAATTTAAAACATTTCAGACGATAAAGTGACATAACTCTCTATAATAATAGATGTGGTTTGTTATCAACTTGCATTATGTACCATTAGAAGCGTAGCGGCTGGCTAATTTGAGGGCGTGATTCTAACAACTTTAACAAGACTGATTTTCTTAGTTTTATTTTTCTTCCAAAAAGACCCGAAGAAAAATCGTGTTGGTTTAGTTGGAACGATGTTTACTTCTGGTTAGAAATATCTCCGTTGAAATGCTGAATTCCCTACGACTTCTGAAATGTCGTAGTTCATAGGAATTTGTTTGTTTCTTCTTAGAGCTGATCAAATCGAACAGTGGCAGTAGCTAAAAGAACAATTGATTCAATTCATTTTCATCCGTTTCTTTCTTTCTTATAGCAGAATTCAAAATTGAGTATGACTCAAAAACTTACTTGAGAGCCGAGACTGAACTCACTTTTTAGAAAAAGACAGACTTTTTTCTTTTCCCTTTTTTTGTCAGATCAGGACTCGAGGCTTAGCATAGGTATGCAGACAAGCAGAAAGAGCCCAAAGGAGCGAAAAAAAAAGAATCTGAGTGTGACTTGGAGAAGAAAAGAGATGATTTATTGTCTTGTGAAATAATTATCTAACAACGGACTGAGCATTTTTACTTACTTGCATACACAGTGTTGTACACAACGTGGAACACATGCCATAAATTATTGTATTTTTGGCTTCACCTGTGGGCTTTTATTCATGCACAGCATTCCCATCCACTTTTCCCCCTAATTCTTTACTTACAAGCGTTGATAAAATTCCAAGCGAATTCATTTCTCAGCACTTTATTGTCTAGAAGAAAAAAGTAAAAGTAAAATTCCAAGCTTTTTTGTTCTTGTTTACGATCTGACAACGCACACAGTGAGAAAACTATCTTAACTGTAATTCTGATAATTCCTTCCATATCATCACGCTATAAAACCAAGAAATCTCCAATCACCACAATTACAGGTACAAAAGTGTCTGTTTTGACATTTCGCAATTTATTTCCTTCGTATTTGACATTTGAGCTATTTAAGCAATGCGATCGAATGACATAGCAGCAATTTATTGCGTAATCGATTCGCTAAGTAAAAAGGAAATTACTCAAGCCACACTCAATTTATCGTCACACACTGGATCAATTATTTTACATTGGGCGTGCTTTTCCTATTAACAAATAGTCCGATCACGCACGACTTTACAGCGTAAATGCTGGAAGTATTTGGGTTTTTGCTGCAAGGAATTGAAATAAAATTTATTTCACATTTAACTTGTTCAAAAAACTTTTACGTAAGCTCGTCGTGATATTGGATTGCAATCAGTTGAAGCATAAAGGAGGAAATGAAGGAATCTCAAGATTAAAGGTTTTGATAACGAATCGTGAATCCATCAACTAATTCAAAGCAATAAAATGAAGTGGTACAGAGTGAATGCCAAGAACAATACCATACCGGTTCAAACCATAGTCTGTAAGATTTCGTTAGTTCTTTATTGTACTGTAAAAAAACTGGCGAAAACCGGCGCGTGTTTTTATTAAAGCTTTCATTTTTATTTTACGCCAACTGCGAACACTTTTAATTTATTTTTCTCCAAGGCAAAAAGTTCGATTCGATTCTCCGGATTTAGAAAACTTTTGTCAGTATTTTTCTATGCAAATCCGCTCTGCATTGTGCTTCGAAATGATTTGCCTCATTCTCCTAATTTAATCTTGCCCAAGGCTAACCACAGCCAAAGCCATTTAAGTCAAATCGAGCAGATCAGCATAGGTGACTAAACTAAAAGTCTCTAATCGTATCGCAGCACTCCACCACAATTTCCATACCGGTCACTTCCATCTCAATTCCAATCAATTCAATCTGCCAAAGTGCCCAAGGCCAATTTGCATAGCAGCTCGTACTTTTTAAACCGTTACTCACTTTTACTATAGCACAGACCACCAAATAAAGGAGAAATTCTCCGAGGCATTTTCCGTAATGTGAGCTAAATTGAGATGATGTAATTTCGAAATGTATTAAATACAATATACATTACCTATTCAATCCATGCCATTTTTCTATGCTTCAAATTGCACATAATTGTATGTGATACTATGACACGAGTGAAACGGGACAAGCATTGAAACGGCATGAGTTTCCTTTGCAACTGCACGATTTCTCGCTGCCTTTCGATTAAAGAAATGTGGAGTTGTTTGAAGCGAAGTAAAAAGGAAAAGAATAAATTAGCAATGAATTAGTGTTTGCCGTTGAATTGAAATCAGCCAGGAACTACCACAGTTTTAGTCTTAAGAGTCTAAGCCTTGTTAAGAAAAAACTCAGCGTGCTGTTAGACTGTTCCTCTATTCAAAGAGTGACTCTGCGTAAATGTAACTAAAAACGTAGAGTTCGAGTATGCCGGAATAGTAATAACAAAGCAATGCACGTGAAACATGCGTCGAATTCCGCTCCGCTAGTGAGCTACTTTGTAACTGTAACTTTATTCTGTGTGCTCATAGCACAGAAATAATTTAATTTCAAGCTCACAATCAGACACTAATTGGCAATTTTATAGAA
>VYYJ01001936.1:0-25430 GCA_021029165.1 Cyphoderus albinus
GGTTGGGTTAAGGCACCTTCAACATGGAAGGGTTGGGTTAAGGCACCTTCAACATGGAAGGGTTGGGTTGCTGTGCAATTTCAACATTGAAATGTTGGGTTTGTGCACTTTCAACATGGGAGGGTTGGGTGAAGGCACCTTCAACATGGAAAGGTTGGGTTAAGGCACCTTCAACATGGAAGGGTAGGGTTGCTGTGCACTTTCAACATGGAAATGTTGGGTTTGTGCACTTTCAACATGGATGGATTTGGTTTATACACTTGTGATGTGGGAAGGTTGGGTTTCTGTGATTTTTTAGCATGGAGGAGTTGGGTTTCTGTGGATATTTAGCTAAGGCTATGCATTTAACATAAGTAGGATAGGGCTTCCTGCCCATGTTAAACAGCCTAGTTCCCAATTGTCCGCGTTAAATGGATTTTTAACATGGGAATAAACTTAATTATACACTAGTTGATAAATTATATCTTCTTCTCTTTAAACCGCCACGCATCTAATTGTATAAGTAGCCTTTTTTCAAATGTGTTCATGTTGCGCAACACTCTAAAAAGACTATTTGATAAGTGTCTAGAAAGAAGACACGAAAATAATTTTTTTCTTTCCAATTGAACATTTAAATTTATGCTGGTTGATTTACACGCTCGTTCGTTGGGTGAAGGGATTGGCTTTGGATTTCGTGGGATTGGAGAGGGCTGTGCAATCAACGCGCACAAACGAACCTCATGTTTACTTAATGCATTCATAAATTTTATTCTAGCTGCCTCCTCTCTGAAATTTGAAACCGTGTAAGTAGAAATGTGCTGCACGAAACGATATAAAATAGAAGACATGTCTTTTATGAATATTAATCCTAAATGACTAATAATAATATGTATCTGTTTTGTTAGAGAGTTTTCGTTAGTCTCGCGGGGCTGAGCGTAAATGAATCCTGGGATTGGATGATTGAAGGAAATTGTGTTTCGTGATGAGCTATTTTCCGAGCAGAACCCTTTTCCTGCTAGATTAAGAATTTTAATGCATGAAATTAGGATATCTTGACTTTTCACTGTTGATCACACTGGAGAGGAGGAAAGGGAGAGCCAATTTCGCCTCTGTTGGAATATCATGTTAAAGCGGAAAAGATGCGTATTGTAGAGCAACATGATGAGATGAGATGAGATGGAATAATAATAGAAATAGAATGGGATTGCCATCGCCATTGCGCTACTGCATTGCCTCCCTTGAGTCAATGGAATTGTACAGCTGGCTGATTTCACTGCTAGCTGCTACTTGCTTAAATACTTACCTACTTGCTCCAATCGACATGGATGACTGAATGATGGATGTTTTATTATTAGACTTTCGTTTTCAAGAACGTAGTTTGAAAATTTAATAAAGAACACACTTGAGACTAAGTGAGTGAGTGAATGAGTGAGATAACTGATTTTACAGACAGATGCTTAATTCTTTCTTAGTTACTGTATTATCCAGGAAAATGAAGGTAATCAGGGTATACGTCATGTACGTACGTATTCCAGGAACAAAAAATATTTTTATATTACAACCACGATAAAGTGGTTTTCCTCATGTTCACAACAACAAAGACTGAAGAAGGCACATGCTAGCAATCAAGTTCTACTAAGTAATCAAGGAACAGCGTATTTTTTGAAAGATTGTTTGTTAATTCTACTTAGAGAGACAGAGTGAGCAAAGCAGGTGGCTTAATTTTTAAAGATTCTATTTTATTCTTTCTTTAGTCTTTCTCTGCATAAAATAAATTCTTAACTTCGTCCTTGTGGTTCCAACACCCTGCATTTACTGTATAAAGCAAATCCAACGAGTCAACTTTGGTTTTAGATTTTTAGTTGCTGATACACAATGCAAATGGAACTAAACGCGAGTTTTTCGTCGTGTCCTCTGCTCTGTTCGTTCGCACAACAAGTCGACAAACAAACGGTCCACTGCTTTCTCCCCTGTTGAGGAAGAGCTATGATTATAGCCATTAAGTCTCTTGTGTGACCAGCAGTGAGCGAGGAAAACATGATTACATTGATCGATTTTTTGGGTGCTCTTCTCTCTTCTTCCATTTTCACTCCGACTTTTTCTGGATATCATGAGTAAGTAGTAGTAAAGTTGTAGTAGCCTTACAAACCAACAACAGTGAAGTGAATGTCTGTGATGGTGGTGGTGGCGGCGATGATTCCAAATGCTGCTATTTGTTGCAGCTTCAGGCGACGACTTAATGCATGCAGAGAAAAGAGCTTTGGAACCTTTGTAAATATGCTCGCTCACTGCTCACTCTCTCAGTCACTCACTCTGGTGTCTGTAGATCTTTGTATGGAGTGTACAGTGCATGCATAAAATATCTCGAGGATGAATTTGCTTTTACTCACTCAGTCAGCACAAGATCGTCCAGAAGTTTTTCCGATCTTTCGTCCTTTCGCTTTTCCTTGCTCTTTCTTTAATAATGTGCATGGATGGACAGTACCTTACTCACTCAACTCCAACAAAAAAACTTGGATATGGTAATAGCGGTAATTCTAGGCCTACTACCATCAAAGCCGTAAACAATTCCAATGTCTATTCACACACGTCCACTTTTCCCTTTTTCCGTGAATACATTTCCTCTTGCTCCATTTTACATACAAAAGTACCTGCACACCCACTGCTTTGTGAGATGTCTTTTTTCTCCATTTTCTCTTCTTGGTTATTTACTTGGCTTGTGGTGTGTGGATACAAACAAAATCCAGAACTATCTATGCTACGTATGCCACACCTATATTAAATGTGTGTGGACGCATGATTTTATATTAGAATAGAATGGTAGAAATCCTCATTCTCGTCGATAATGTGGTCACATTCCTGATAAAAAGAATTGTATTGCCTCTTAGAATGACCACGGCTTTCCCGAATTCTTTCCCTTTTCATCACAAATGACTATAATAATATTCTTTTCCCTCGGCACTTTCACAAGAATGAATCAATAAATAAATGAATCTGCGTGCCAAGCTGGAATGGAGCATACAAACAAAATGGCATTTTCTTATGACATTTACTTTTCTTAAATTTTACTATTAACGCTCTAAACGCGAACAGGAATTGGAATACTTTCTTCTTCTTTCATTTCTTGCGTCCCAAGAAAAACGGATAGGCAGTAGTGTAGTAAACGGAAATCGTATTATTTCTCGTTACATTTAGAAGCGACACTTTCTGGAAAGAAATGACAAATAATTTTTTAATGTTGTGAGATATTATTATAATACAGCATGACTTATTTGTTAACCAAATTGTACTTCAAACATTTAAAAATATTTTACAAAATGCATTTTCACGCATGTCGATTGCAGAATCCTCTAATTCTGATACGTCAAATAACCCTGTCTTAGTGTCTACTCGAGCACAGCAAATTTTTTGTTTACATTGAGCTACTTCGTATACAAGAATCAAGCGTACGTTTCATTTCACATCGTCACTTCACTGCTCCCAATTTTGTCAAAAACGCCCTTTTCTTCTAGTGCTAATAAATTGACCGAATTGAATAAGTTTCAGGCAGAGTGAATGCTGCTTTACAATGCATTTTCTTTCCACATCCACCCTCACTCTCTTACTCGCACCAGTGTTGGCGCCTTGTCTTTGTAGATTATTAGTTTTTGAATGGCAGTTGCAGAGCACAAGTGAAGTTGTTGTGCCGTTGCACTGCAAGTTGCAAGCCATCAACTTGCTAATTAACTCACACACCATCATCATTATCATCATCACGATGATCAACATAGTGATCATTATCAAGGCAAAGCAAGAAGAAGGGAAAAGAAAAGGGCATTGCTTCACTTCCATCCCTTGTTCGTCTCCCCGCATCTCTTCTATCATCATCTCATCTCCCTTCCGGTCCCACGCGCTTTCATTACCGGCTCATTTGGCACCTCTTTTTCCGTCTTCTTCATATAAATATCAGGAGGATCCCAGGAAATTATAAGTATTCAAATGTATGGAGAGCATGCTCCGCGCAATAGTAGTTTTATTATTCTTGTTGTAGCTTCCAGCTCCCCAGATTAAATTCCGGATTCATCTCCTTGTCTTGAATTAAAGACCAGCCCTTCCTTCCTTCCTTCCATGAAACTATGCTGTGACTGCGGTGTCTGGAGTGCGCTCGTTTCACTTCACGTTTTTATTTATTTTTTTGCCTGATAATAATAAAAATATCCTTAAATGAGTGTACCTATACAAGAATGCATATAGAGCGAATGCTTACATTACATTATATTATCGGCTGCCTCCACTAGATTACATTATCCCAGGGAAAAAAGAAAGGAGGGAAAGGGAGCATCCTTTCACTCACTCATTCACTCACTCTCTCTGAGTAAATGAGAAAAAAGTCGAATTCTTTTTTCTAATATCGTCGTCGCCGTATCATTAATATGGATCAGCCATTTCTTCTTATGCATTCTCATGGTCAGATCCATTCATTGGATTTCATTCTGATTCCTCTAGCTAGGCAAACGACTACTGCATACTACTACCCGGTACAAGTGAGTAAGTAAGAAAGCGAAAGAAAAGCACATCTCGTTTATTTATCTTATAAAGTACATATCTATTTTTGTATACATTTTCCAAAAGGGAAGAAATATACTCAATACAGAAACAAAAATGAGATCATCATTATCATCATGATGATGACGATCACTATACGAGTGGCGCAGTTACATACATGTACAACTGTGCCAGAACTCAGAACTCTGTTAAGAAGTTTGTGTCCGAAATGGAAACCTCCTGTGACGATATGAACGAGGATGACCACGCGTATCGGTGTAATAATGTTTGCCTGCTGTTGGTTGGTTGGTATGCATTATTTGTAGGATCATTTCCTTTTTTCATTCATTTCTAACGACGCATTATTTTATAAAGGTCCACTCTGTATAAATTTCATGTTGTTTCGGCACGATTTTTCTTTCTTTCTTCATATGAAATACAAATGTGTGCTCGAAGTAAGTACAAAGATAGAAGCTCCGCTGCTGCCTCTGCTTCAGGCAAATAATATCGTAATTCTGTCAATATCCGTCGAATAAACTTACATTTTTTGCTCATTCATTCCGTCCCGTCGTTCCTCTCCCATGACTGTGACCACTCTTCGATGCCCATCCCAGTTTCAGTTTCCATTTTCATTCCTTTGTTATTCTGACCAGGACCTTACAACAATGCATCAAGCCACTGTGTACATTCCGTTTGCTCATTTTCCTGCTCCCTTTCCCTACAAGAATAAACAGATAAAAATTCTCTTCCTTTTAATCAACTGGGGAAATCATAAACTCTCCTCCTGTGCTTCAAATGCAGGAATTTCACCAGAAAAAATGTGGAAAAATTTAAATGGTCATTTGTATGCGTAAAACTCGTGCCTATTGCAATTTACAATTTATTATACTAGAAACTAAAATCTATCCTTATCGTAGTATCAAAAACTTGCAAACTTTTAATAAAATAAAATAAAATGATAAAGTGTTAAAATCGCCATTTTTCCACCATGTCATTATCGCGATTCGTTTTTTTCTTTTCTTTATCATGTTTTAAATTGGTCTAACAAGATTAATTACCTTTTTCTGGAAAATTGCAAAATTATTGTAAAATGAGAAGTCACAGACAATGTATTGCATGGTCAGCAGGATTTTTATTCGCTTCAGATCCATCCACCCTACGTTTTGGTTTTGTGTGCATGATGCTAGGGGAGAAAAGATAATATCTTTGGAAGAAATGAAATGACCACACTAAGACTGCTCATCATCATATTTTAGGGACAAATTATCCATCTCTCTCAATCCCAGTCCTAATAAAGGAGAAAAGGGAGTTTTGACCAAGTTGAGCAGAGGTCAGAATTTTTTCGTTTTCTCTTCTTTTTTTCCTGTTAATGTTGTTTGTCCGGTCGTTGGTGGGTGGGTGGTTGCCATATTATGTACAATAGTAGTACATAGTACGAGATGATTATCGTTCGCGATATTACGGGGAATGCGATGTGGATGTGTGATATATCCTGCTGATGACGATCACGATCTTGGGCTGCCTTCTCCACAGGGCGTAATGATGCATGACGGTGTAAAAATCTATTGTTTTTGTGTAAATGTTTAAACAAAAAAGCGAAAAAAAGATAATCAGTGGTTTATTACAAAGTCTGGCTCATTTCTCCTGTGAGTAAACAACAGGGCTTTCTTTATTACCGACTCACTTCGTTTTCGCTTCATGACCACCATCGTAATAATAATAATAATCAGCAGTCAGTGGCGCTATTAGGATCCCGTGCTCATTATGCAAATGAGGACACGAATATGAAATGAAGTTGGAGGAGAAATAAAAAATACGGGCTGTTGCTTGACCTCTGATTGTTATAAAAGTCTGCTGGGTATCTTCTCGAGAATGTGTGCACCCCGTCATAAAGCTGACCAAAAAGCAATTCATTATGAATTATGAGGAAGCTAATGAGACATTTTGTAAATTAGGAGCTGAGTTGTAAAAGATTTTCTGTAGACAGGAGTTGCTTTTGCTTTTGCTCTGCCACACACACAAGCACACGTGATCTCCCGAGACAATATAAATTGTTGAAAGATATACGATGATGAAATAAAAATGGTGATAAACTGATTAGTGAGTTGGATGGTTATTTTCTTGCATATTACAGACATAAACAAGAAATAAAAAATGTCAAAATATTTCCATAAACTGCTTCAAAAAGTCAAAGTCAACCACCCAAGATTCGAAGATCGCTAACCCCGTGGATTTTCCTGAATCAACAACACGGATTATTTTCTTTTGTCTGACAGTCAGCAGTCTTTTTGGTATTATGAAGAAGTCGTGCTCACTGTAAAAAGGAAAATAAAAAACGCTTTTTTATTTAAATAATAAAGCGAAAAAATAATTTTATTGATGACGTGACCGGACAACTTGGATGTGTTTTATGGGGTGCTGTACAAGTGTGCCAGGAAAACCAGTGGGGTTTTTATGTTATTTTCTTTACAAGTTGCCGGATTTTTTTTCAAAGGTGGTAAGTTGATAAAAGTCGAATTGTGTGGATAGGTAGGCAGACACAAGGTTGCATTCTTGTCTAGGGGAAAACTTTCTCCAGCTTTTGGTCTGTATTATTTGCACAAAACGGACTGATTATGAATAATGAAGAGAAACTGAAAACATAAATGAAGACCTGAGACTTGAGCGAGTCTCAAGTTGTTTTTTTTCTCGTCACTCACGAATTTGGAAACTTTACCGTAAACCTTCTTTATCATCAGGGTTGGTTTTTTGAAAATTGTTTGAGTTGGGTCTGGGTGGGAAGCATCACTCCAAGAATTTCCGCTTTCTACTTAATACATACGTATACCTAATGTTGAGTGAAAGCCTCGCTCCCTTTTTTGCGAGTCAAATAGACTGAACGGCACGACGATGCATGAATAAAAAGGGAAAATAAGAAAAGAAAGGGAAGCTCAAGTCAGCATCTCTCGTCAGGTTTTTTGAAAAATTGGTGAAACGTTTATTCAAACCTCATCTGAATTTTTTCTTTCTTTTTCATCTGGATTTTTATTTTATTCAATACTCAGTGAACCGAACACTTTTTTGTGTGTGGGTGGGTGGGAGGATGAACCTTGATGATAACTTACTGAACTTGAAGCCAACCCTCTACTTTTTTTATCGGGACAAACAATTTTTGACAGTTTTCTCACGTACTACGCTTGTCAAGTTCCCCTCGCCTTCCTAAGTAGAATAGAATACCGCGACTGTCGCTTTTCCCGTCTTTTTTAGTAAGAAAGAAGGAGAGTGAAAGGAAATGTTTTACATGCTTTTCTCATTTATTTACAAAAATATTTTTCTTCTTGAAACAATACTTTCTTAACTGTGGATCTAACTAAATGTTAATAATGCATTCTTCAAGATGGCTTGATATTGAGTTTAAGAGGAATCATTAAATTAGAAAAGTAAATGACAGAGATTTTTTAGAAGAGGATGAGTAATTGAAAGGCGAAAGATTATGCGCCTAACGAAGGCTGACTGACAGAATTAAATTACAGTAGTCTTGGAAGATAATTTGAGACGTTAGCCTTACGAAGAGTAGAGAATGACGCAGGTGACGTGTCAGTCAGAGAATGGCGACTTTTGAGAAATGTGCTTTTGTGCTTTCACACCTTCCTTTAATAATCATTGGTGTCATGAAGAAGAGTTTCAGAATGATTATTATTATATCGTAGAGCTGATGTTTATTCCAAGTAATACCGGAATATCGGTGTTCTGGTACTACTAATAATAATAAGAAAATACGAGGAAACTGTGACTGTGAGTGGGACAGATAACGAATATTGCCGTGTTGTCGAGGAAAATCATTTGGGAGAGGAAAGTGAAAGTGAGTAGGTTTTTGGATACACTGGAATTACATTTTCCAATAAAATTGTCACTTGAGATCTCACCAAGTCATAATTCATAATTGCATCAGAACAGAAGCTGTCCATCCGACTTGCCCGTCATCATCATTCCTCCAATTCGAAACCCTCATGTGACTGAGGTGTGCGAGCGAGCACTGTGCATGCCTCCTCCTCACAATACACAAAATAACAATCTCTTTTTCAAATTTCTTTTTTGTCAAAGTCTTATAGACAGGGAAAAGGAAAAGATTTATTGTCTGTGGATCATTTTCACATATCTTTCATTTGACACTTTCGTTTTCACTGAATCATTATCCTATTTAGAGGAAGAGCAAAAGCTAGGATATCATACGACGGCATGCCATCACCCACACATTCATAATGGAGAAAGCTGGCTCAGCACTTAGTGTGGTTCTAGCCCTAGCCTTGACGGAAAATTAATAAGACGCAGTAAAGGGAACGTGATTCCTTACGATACGTTCGCAATCGTAATGATCGCTCAATCTATGAATGTACGTATTTCCTTTCATTCTCGTCACCTTGCTCTCATTTTACAAAAATATCCAGAGACAGAAATTCTCATTATCACGTAATCGTAAAAATATGACGATATTATAACGCGTCTGTCACCTTCTTCATTTCCGATTGACTCGTAAAATTCGCACAGGAGTATCTTTCTGAAAAAGTTGCAAAGGAATAATGTATCAACTGACGTTTTTATTTTGTTGCCAATTTCTTTTCCACCTCTGTGTATTCAAATTCCAGCTCGATACGATTTCTTTCTTTCTGTCGTAAAGAGCTGTCGAAAGGACACAAAGCGATTTTTAAAGATTCACCGAGTAATCCTTGCCACTGTTGTGTTAATCCAATCCAAGTGAATCTCCGCATTCATCAATCCGTGTCTGCCTGGACAAGTTAGAAGACAGATAGACTATAGAAAAGAAGGAAGTGCGACATAAAAAAGAAATGCTTTTATTTCTATACAGACACACACTGATCTTTGTGCTACTTACATTATTAATGTGGCTTAGGTTGTATAACTTTGTGTACACCTGCGATGTGATTTATATTATAAACACAGAAACTTATGCGTCTAGCATAAACATACTAAAGTAATGCATGGTATCAAAATAAAATAGGAGAAATTGGATTCGCATCACTTTTACTATACAAAACAATATTAACTGCAGTAAAGAAAATCCCCCTTACTTTTTACGGCATTTGACCGGTGCGGTGGTCAACTGAAACTCAAACTCAACTCGTATTTCTTTTTTGTTTTTACGGTGGAGCTAAAATGGACAGAGAGTGTGGAGGAAGCATTATATTCTATTATAGGTATAATTTATACATTTCCCGGTGAAGCATGGGATTGAGGATGATACATACATTAGATTACATTGTTATACAAACAAGTATCTATCTAAGAGATCCAATTTTTCATTTCCTATTTTGCCACGTCCTTGTCCTCGCGGCATTAGCAAATGTACTTACGTAAAGCTTGACAAAACAAGGTTGTATAATGGGAGATGAGATGGAGCAGGAAGCCCAGCTGGACTCTTCGGTCGCAGTCTACTTTATATATGCAGAACACATGTACACTTGTTCCACTTTGATGCATTAGTTTGACGGGGAAGGAAATGGAAAGCTGGAGCTGCTCGAGCTGGACACACGCATCTACTTACACACTACATTCATTGTATAGGCAAAGTAGAGGGACTTTGAGCAGGATCCATTTTATTGGAAAGTAGCCGTAATTCGAAAAGAACAAGGGGAAATAGAAAGAGCATCAGCATTCATACAGAACACATGAGGAAATAAAATGAGCAAGAGTAAAGTAGCGTTTCTTTTCTCGGAGCGAAAGAAAGAGAAAATGGAAAAAGCTGGCTTCAGTTGAGTTCCGAGTTGGGAGTGTTGTGCTGTGTTGATGTTGGCATAATGTATTAAGGAGAGAGATGCTGCCGCTGTTGTTGTTTCGTTCTGCTGATTTTCTCGGAGAATGTGTGAATGTTAACGAGAGGCAGAGAATAGAAAAGGAGTTTATATTGATTTTAGGAAAACAACTGACATCTCCTGCTGTGCCCGGAAGCCATGCTCAAATCCACTTTTCCCATTAAACTCTTTGTTTAGCCGTTTCTCTTCTTTGCCTTTTCTCATGCTGATACTGACGTTGACAATTTTTATTCCCGGAGATACCACGCACTGAGCTCAGTCATTGGCTAACCTAACTAACGGGACTTTTCGACTTTTTTATTCTTGGGAAAAAATAAAAGCTGCGTTTCTTGCGTGCTCGAAAGAGTATGCATGCAAGAAAGAATAAATGCATAAACGGTGTATTTCTACGTACAATGTGCAAACACGAAATTTAAAAGAAGGATGAGCATAGCATGAGCATGACTGGGGCTTTCATGACTTTTTATTTATTTCACCGTCGCTGACCACACGAGAGCGTGTGAATAATGTGGGCTGCGTATTCAGCTTCAGCTACATTACAGTTCATTTTGGCCCTTGGCCATTTCTCTATTGTATAGAAGAGCAGATCAGAACAAAGTGAAACTAAAAGCGATCAAATGTTTTGTGCAGCGTAAAAATACATAAAATGCACGACACTGTAAAAAATGGTTCAAACGAACAGAAATTTGTAACGAAGTAGGCAGAAATGGGAAATGGCGCTTCTAAACAAAAGAGGAGCAAATATTTGCAAATTGTTGTTGTTCTTGGAAAGATTAGAGTTTGCTTAGTTTTGGCTAAATTTTTCAACATTAGTCTACGTAATTCATTTTATTGTCATTGTCATCATTTGTTTACCCTAGGCGAGTAGACGGTTTTGAAAATTACGTTTTCATTTCTGTCACTTTATTTGAAACTAGATTAATAGAAAATGCTTTTCTTGAAGATTAAGTCGCGGCTTATCTATAATGTATTCACCGCCGCTATTTCACAACTCACATTCTGTCATTCTCCTGAATCTTGAATTATGTAGGTGTATTTTTTTCTCCTGTATTGTATTCACTGCATCCACTTCTCTTTAAGCATTAATTTATTTTAGTCCCCATCGCCGTGCATTTATTTTCTATGTACATTCTGAATAGGAATTCATTTTAGATTGTGCTCCGTGGACCCACTTGCCTTGTCCAAAGAAAAACCTTCCACGGCAGCAGGGCAAGTGGGAAAAAGGGGAAAATCGCCATTTCTTTCTTTTTTCTTCTTCTTCCTCTTTCACTGTCGGACGATCCCTTGGGAGTTTACTTGAACCAAGAAAATGAATAGCACCTTGTTCTCTTTATATAAATTAAATTGAATTTCCCCATATGCTTTATGTACGCTGCATTGAGTTGCGAGATTACTTGCTATTTTCTCCCTCTCTGCACCTCACTACTACAATTCTGCTGGAATGGAAGAAAAAGAAAGGAAAAAAGAGAAAGGACTGAATAGAAAAGAAATAAAAGAGAAAAGTGAATTGCTTATTTACTCAGTGGAAATGAGTAAAAGGCTCACTCACGCAAGGTAAGGTGGGCAGCCACTGACTCAACTGAACCCTTCGGTTACGCTGAAGAAACTACAGCTTCCTTCCTTCCCAACATTCACACTGAAGAACAATAAAACAAACCTAGGCAATTCTCATTTATTTTTTGAAAGAAAAACAGATTCTAAAGCACACTTTAACTATTCATTCATTCATGCAACAGAGACACAGAAACACAATGCTCTATCCAATCCAATGTGTTTTATGTTATTTTATGTAATTTTAAGGAGATGAAGAAAAAAAGAGTTGTGAAAGTGAAAACGACATCATTGAAGCGATTTCTATTCAAACTCATTACCGATCAATACAATACGGTTTTTACGTGCGTTTTTCCTTTTTCTTCTTATGTCGTGGCGTCAATCTGAATTGGAATCTGCTAACTTCCTCTTTTTCTCTCTTGAGTCAACTTATGTATATGTAGCTGAAGTGTGAAACGGTTTGGTGTAGGGTGTAAATAGCATGGAGAAAAATGCAATCTAATAAATATGCACCACTTCGTTAGAGTTAGAGCACGAGACTAGACCAGGGTCCAGTGCTCCGGAGATGGATGACCTGACCATTGACTGCCACTGCACCACGAGTATTTACTAGAAGCAGAAGACGTGGTCAATTTTACCTTTTTAAATGTTGCATTAATACGCGAAGAAAAAAACGCGGTGTTTTATATTCTCCTAATGTTTCTCAAAACATTGCTTTCTCTTTCTTCTTTTTCCCATTTCTGAGCCTGTCTCTCCCGTCCTGGAATATTTAAGTACATCCATTATAATCCACTTTTGTGTTATATTATAGCTGCACTAGCTACAAACTTGTAATGTACGCACCCATAAAATAAAAATGCGTATCGAATGATTCACGTCTATCCGCTTTTTCGACAGATCAGGAACATTATTCTCCAATTCCGATTTTTCCCCAAAATCAGAAAGAAAAATGCACAGCAAGGGAAAAGGGGTGCAAGTTGCAAGTAGAATGTGCGACTGCGATGTGCGATATGCGACTTCTCCACCCTGGGTAATATTCATCATGTGCTCAGATGCTGTCGGCGGATCTGAGTGGACCGGAGAAGAAACAGAAAGCGATGAGAAAAAAGTGAAGGAACAAGCAGCTTTTCCAGTAGGTATTAAAAATAGTGCATGGCATTATGTAACTGTAACACTAATGTGTTTCTCAAGCAGCTTTGGTGGTCGAACATCAAGATGGATAACAAGTGACTATTTTTATTTTATAATAAAAAGAAGAGTTTTGAAAAGAATTATTCCGCTCACGTCGGGTAATGCGAGGGAGCACGTTTTATATTTTTGAGAATATGTACGTATTTTAATCGATGTATTTTACATGCATCTTGCATAAAATGGTCAAAAGCAAGCTCCCAGAAGTGACCAAGCATAGAAGCCCTCATATACATAGAATACTAATGCGTCCCTCCTCTCCTAATGCACTGTCTCCTCACTCACTCTGTCTCAAGTCTTTACTGCTCCACTTCTTTTAATATAATCGTAAAAAAGAGTTTCAGTCTCAGTTTCACTTCACTTTCGCAAAGTACATAATAATAAATGCAGTGGAGCTGGAACTCGAGCTATCTGAGTAACAAGACGCAGTTATCCTCTGTATTTTGAAAATTATGTAAAGTATCCCAGAAAATGGCTCCAACAACAGTTGTTGTGTGTAATAACCCAAGATTGGTTTTCTTTATTATTATTATGTCCCATCTTATGTTAAAAAGTATTCCGAGGCAGTTCTTTGGGAAAGAAATGATTGAGCCGTTTGTTTATAATTCCTTGGCATGTTTCAAACTAAACGTTCCTCTGAAAAAAGGAATTGGAAGTCATGCATGAGATGAGATGAAGATGTGATACTTTTAATCCAAATCCACCAGCCAAAGTCCCATTTTCTTGTGTAAGCATTTTTTGCCATTTTCTGACTTGATATTCCAAAACTATTCACGATTTCCAATAAAATCATAATACTAATGCGATCCTCGACCGGCATACAAATTTGCCCAGTGACTTTGTCATTTCTTCATCTCGTCTATCGGCATCCAAAAGTATACCTATGTATTACAAGATCGTTGTAACATGACATGATGCCATTTTCATGTTATGCAGCATTCAGGACACGAAGCTAAAAGAGTGGAAAAACTTCAAAATTATGCTTCACTGCGACATGCGACATTTCATTTAATGTACCGTTTCTGTCTGCTCGTCGAATGCCTCCGCTTTACGGTCGCCTTGAAACTCTGCAAAATACTGATGTATGCAAATTAATACAAATTATGCAAATTCCTTTAATTATCTCCAGTAGTCCAATATTGATTATTGGGGTTTATTGAATTGAGAAACGAAAACGGAGTCGCTTTTCTTTTTGGCTTGAGATAGCAAATTAAATCCGCACTCTCTCACATTCGGTTGCAGGCCAAAAGTGATGACTTTTTTATACCACGCTTATCGGTCATTAGATAATCAATAGCACAGTGACTGTGATTATGTTACATAGTATTTAACTTGCGATTTCACATTTAAAAAAAATAAAAAATTGTGCATAAAGCAGAACTTACTGAGAAACAATATCCTCATCTAATTAATCCTGAGTGATTTGTTTGAGGAATAATAAAAGTTTGAAGAGGTTGGCCTACAAAATGAGAACTGGTACGTGCCCGTCGGTAAGCTGCTTTTGACATCTTTAAAACGGCCACATCGTTCGTTAATTCGTTAACAATATTTTAATCGTTTCACTCTTTGTTGCAACTTGCTTGTTACAAGAGCAGAGCAGCGAAAAGTCTGTTTGGTATTAGGGAGCAATTGTAATAAAGTACCTCTCTGAACGATTCACACTGAAGCTAAAGCTCATCGCATCTCCCAGTTGAACATTTTTCTTCTTCTTTAATTATGAATGAGTTTACAGGAGTAACTCATTGAGAGGTTTACATGCATTTCGGCTTATCTTTGACATTTATCTCGCTGAAACAGGTTGCTCACTAGTTTCGATGATCTATGGTCATAATTGAAATCAGCATACAATGATGCTAATCGTTGTAAAGTGGTAACTCGGCTCATCATGATGTGAGAACGTTATTTATGCAAAAAGTGGAGGGTCTTGGTTTTTTAGCAAAGTGTAGCATGAAGATGCGTTTATTTACGTGAAATAACAAAATGACAGTGGCAAATACATTATTATCAAAAAGGTTGATGCAATGCAGCAAGAATATTAATGAGAGTCGCATTATAAATCATTTGTTAATAATTATTTCCTTGTTTTGCTGCTTTTTTTCTGCCTCTCCTGCAAAAGACAATGGGCTGAACGGAGACCTCATCAGTGACGACGAGAGATCGGGAAGTGAGCTGGGCGACGATGGAGACTCGGTTGGCGACTCGGACAAGGTTGGAGCTCTGAACTTGGTGACATCGAGTGACAGGATTCGAAACAACAATAACACATCTCACCATCTTAATCATCACAACAATAAGAATAATAACAACAATAATAACAATAACAACATCAACAATAACCATCATCACCGCCACCACCTCAACCATCATAATCATCACCATCATCACTCCTCGAAGAACGGGTCGGCGCTCTCCTCGCCCCAGTCAAACGGCCATGGGCAGCTTCCCCCCTCCCCCCATTCCATCTCACCCTCCACAGCCACCTCAGTTCAGGCAGCCTTGGCTGCTCTTCAGGCTGGACAGCTATCACAGGTATGAAACCAACTCAAAATATTCTACCCTAATTTGCATATTTAGAACGAACCGAACATTTTGTAGAGAAATAGTACCTAGCTGAAACACTCACTTCATTCCTTATGTCGTTGTCGTCGCGGTGGTCTTTTGCTTCCATGAAGAAACGTATTTTTGTCTTCTTTCTTCGCAATCCTTATCTGTCTCATGTTAACCTCGCGGAAAACGAAATTGATAAGAAAAAGCATTAGATAGGTACATATGTATTAGCAATACGATATTAAGGCAAGTTTTTACACTTTTACTGTGAATTGTGAATGTGAGTGGAAATAGGACGAGGGAGAAATTTCGATTTGACATTTTCGGCGAAATATGCCTGCATACAATTATGCAAATTAGCTGATAACTGACTAAATACCATATCAGCCAGAAGCCTCATGCTTCACACAAAAATGTAGCAGAAGAAACACTTGGATTTTATATCGAAACTCAGCAACGTTGGTGGTATTTAGGTGTTTGTGTGAAAAGATATGATAACAGACAGAATATGATATAGAATGCATGCACTCAATGCGACAAGACGCTATCAATTAAGGAATATTTTTGTGTAAGGAGGCGAGGTAGCATGAAGAGAGAAAAAAATTAGCAGTTTGTTCCATGAACGAGTTGGAGCTAGTTTACCATATCTCAATTTTTTGGTCCCGCTATTTCCTCAAGAAATTAATGAAAAAAATTGTTAAAAATTAAAATTACAAATTGACCTTTGACACAGGCTATCGCTCAGCAGTTGCAACAGCAAGGTTCAATCGGTTTGCACCACGGACTGCAACAGGCCCTGCAACAACTGATCATGTTCTCCTCGCAGACGGCCGGAACCGGTGCAGCAGCACCTCAGATGGCTCCTCAGTTTTATTTGCAAAACACGGTGCAGGTAAGCGTAAGTCCCAACTTTACTTAAATAAAATAGCATGACAATGAGCTAATATCCCTATTCACACTGATAAACAATAATAATTAATGCATTTATGTATATTAAACTCAACCTTTATTAACGAACACAAGACAAGACAAGGGTTTATTCAGTACTTAATTTTAATACGCGGAAAAGATACGTACGACAATTACAATAATTTTTTAAAGTTTGACCCACGCAAAACTTTGCATTTCATTGCATTACACTGCATTTTTTAGATTTTAATTTTAATTATTCCAATTACTATCTTGACCGTGAAGAATATGCTAAAAGATTCAGAGCTCAGTTTTAAATTGCAAATGTGTTAGCGTGGTTGTGGTTGTTTAGTTTAATTAATGAATAATGAGCTACTTCTTTACTTTTTGTAAATATGAGAAACGAAAATGTTGCATTTACCTAAAGTCTTTAGGCTAAAGAGCTTTTAATTATTTTAATTTTGCGTGACATTCACATTGCTAAAGATAAAAATGATTTCTTTTTTGACTTTTGCGACTCCAGGCTGCAGCTCATTTAGCACAGACGTTGAATCACATGCAGAAAAGTCAAGTCGCCCCGCACACACCGCAAAGTCATCCTCTTCACCTTCCCTCGCCCCCTCATCATCTTGGAGGTCACGGAGGTCAGCACCAGCAGGTGGGTGGTCTCGGGAATAGCAATAACAACAATAATAGCATTAACAACAACGTCGTGAACGAACTGCTTGCCCCCACACAACAAAGAAGTCATGTGTCCCAGTCCCCGCCCAGCAGTCCCTTGCAGACCTCCCTTCCACATATCAATGCGAACACCCCTCGGCTAATCATGGAACCAGCAGTGGACGAGACCACGGACCTCGAAGAGTTAGAACAATTTGCTAAGACCTTCAAGCAACGACGTATTAAATTAGGTAAGTCTAATTTTAGATGGATTTGGTGTGGAAATTTTATGTACATAATTTCATACTTCAATTAATATTTTGTAAATTAAAGGATTTACTCAGGGAGATGTGGGTCTTGCAATGGGAAAACTGTACGGAAATGACTTTTCCCAGACGACCATCTCGCGGTTTGAGGCATTAAATCTGTCGTTCAAGAACATGTGCAAATTGAAGCCGTTGCTGCAGAAGTGGCTGGAAGACGCGGACAACTCACTGAACAACCCGAGCGCTTTGTCAAATCCCCACACGACCCCGGAGACGATTGGTCGCCGGCGGAAGAAGCGGACTTCGATCGAGACCTCGGTGCGCGTCGCTTTGGAGAGAGCTTTCATCCAAAACCCGAAGCCAACTTCTGAGGAGATTTCCATTCTCGCTGAGAATTTGGGCATGGAGAAAGAGGTGGTCAGAGTGTGGTTCTGCAATCGGTAAGTTTTTACTCCTCGACATCATCCTCGACTCCTCTGACTAAACGCTAAAATAATCTAATTAAGAGTTTCACAATCTTTTCTCTCAACTTGATTCACTCATCGCGATTCTCTTCATTGCTCCTTCTCTTCTTCACTCTTCTACATTTTTCCGAGTCTGTCTATTGCTTCAAAAAGTGAGGTTGTACATTCGTTTTGTTTTCTTATTTTTCTACTCTCATGGAGCAGGCGGCAGAAGGAGAAACGTATTAACCCACCCAGCGGTGGAATGGGTAGCCCGATCGGCAGCCCGCCACCAATGCAACACGGATTGTTCACTCCGCACCACGGAATGAGTCTCGGATCTTCCGGAGGTCCCTTGTCTCTCGTCACAGGCTTTGGGGGCGCCTCCCCACCCACATCTGGTAATGGTGGTAACATTTCCTTGAAAGACTGAGTGACCCACACCACTTTTTATTCTCCTCGATACTACTAAAGTCTCATTCCGTGAAGTACTCAAAACTAAAAAGTTCCAGGTGAATGCATATTATACATAATTGTATTTAAACCCAAATCACGTCAGAAAATCTTTTTAAAAAGGTATATCCCGGTAATCAGATCATGTCAGATTTAGGAAAAAATGTAATTTATTAAAGTAGGTAGTGACTACTAGTGAGTTACAACAGTTAGAGTTAACGATAGGTTAGGGTTAGATAATACCTTAATTAAGATGTAAGTATAGCAAATGCTTATTATGTGTACATCAATTAAGAACCTAATGGTACATCACATTTACCTTTGACTTTTTTTTAGTTTTTTAAAGTTACGTTTGGTAAGGAGAAACCTTCTCGTAGGTTTTTTTACATTCCTTTTTTACTTGTAGTCTGTAATTTAATTGTGTACATAAACAGTGGAAAATGAAGAACATTCATTTCACATTCATGAACAAATGTACTTGTTTTATGTAGTGATACTTTTTATGTTTAAAATAAACATTTACTTTAAAGATTATTCATTTACTTCAAATTTTATGTTTGTATTAAATAATAATGGTGATTTTTTTGTATTTAGCAAATAGTAATTATATTTATTATCAATTATCATCATTATTATTATTCTTTATTATTTTGCAATTAAAGTTATTGCTCGATAGTAATTTAATTATTTTTACTTTGCATCTTTTGAAACTAAAGGCGAGTCATTTTTCTTCATAAACAACATTTTAAATAGACGACGTGCGATTTTTTGCTGTTTTTTGAACGTTACATTTACACATGACATAAAAATGTATTTCATATCTTAATCAGTTTTTACCAAAATTGGCACAATGAGGAATTAGACAGCGGTCCATGTGGCGTGGTCAGAGCGGTGGATTTTGGTCGTTTCCTCTCATTTTCTTCTTCAAGTTTTTAATGACCAGTGCATGCTGGATATTCATTGATGGTAATAATTATATTGGTCACTTTTGAGTACAGAAGGGTTTTGCATGTTGCGAAAAATGACAGATGCAGATGCTGCTTTCAAGAATAATGAATTTTTAACGAACTGCTGAATTGAGATGAGTAATCTGCTGTCAATTGCTCGACTCGCTCGCTAACTACGTGGGACTGGCTAACTGACTCCACTGTTTGGAGAAGTGCATGAATTTGACAAATGTTGTTTACTTACTTCCACTCTGCCATTTGGCTGTTTTGAAGCTTGCAAGCGAATTTATTTTATGCATACATTATTACATGAACAAAAGTTAGTTCGATAAGTACCGAGTACACAGTGAACTTCTTTTATATGGGAAATGAATATTATGTAAAATTGCGCATAATTACAATGACAAGGTTTTTGTAGTATGTAAAAGCGTACAATGTCATGCAAGCTCGATTTCCTTCCAACGATTTCCTCTAACAAGCAATTAAAGCATTTTTCAGTTTTCTGCTTACCCTCAGGTAAAGTTTGCACTTTAGCAAAGAAAGATAATAAAAGGATAATTATTTATTTGTTGCGTGCATAATTCTCTCTCTCTTGCTTTGTCAAGTAATTAATTATAATTGTCTGCATTTTCAAGTTGCAAGTTACGTACATTGTCTGGAAGGTGGAGAAAGGCTCATTTAGCAAGAGCAATTTGCATATTTGGCTTAATTAAGGAGAAACAAGTCTCGAGTCGAGACTGTCGAGTCAGTTAGCACAACGGAGCAAGAAAATGAACTTTTTTCGTGAAAAAGTTACTACAAGAACGAGGGCTGGTAGTAAACTTGTATTGTAGTAGCCTAGTAGCCCGGTCACGTCATGTCAGCATCACACCACTCCAAGTAATAAAACCATGCAGAACTAAAAATTTCATGAAGCGAAAGCTGTCATTACATTTTTAACTCTTGAATATTCAATTATTGAGGATGTCCACTTTTCATGCTCTTCTCGCGAGTTGGGATGGGATCCAGTTCCAGTTGGCCCGCAGGTGTTTTTTAGAGTTCTCATTCATTTTTCATTGATTAATTCCAATCGGGATGAACGGGGTAAAGAAATTAGAGGTGAGATTGTGGTGAAAAGTGATTCATCATCACTTCTCATTTAGTCGAATCATACATAATTAATAGCCCTTGTTTTGCATTCGATTCATTTCATTTCAATGGAAAATTAATATCTCTTAATTGCGCCTCAAATAAACCAGTCTGGATAAAATAGTAAAATGCGTCTGCTGTAAAGAGAATAATAACACTTGATTAACAAGAAAAATGATTTTTTATTACAAAAGATGAAATTACACAGTTAAAAGTAAAATCCACGGAGTTAATCACTGTTATTATTGACCCTCCTACGCCATTTGTTTTTCACCTTTCTCGTTAGCAAGCAGCTAAGGTGAAGCTGACGGGCTGATTGACGATGAAGAGAGGTGCAAAGAGAGGCAGCAAAAAAAGCCTCTGCGTAATTAAAAGGTTTCACAGTGAGCACCAATTATTTGATTAGTTTATTAAAAGTGTGTAATTTACATTTAAAAGTATGTAGAAAAGTGACAGATAATTATCCAAGTAGCAGAAAATTCTCCTCTGACTCCCATTTGTCGGCTATTTTCACTTAATTTATGCGCATCGATCTTTTCAAACTTTTTCCAAAAATCATAAAAATGACCATAAAAATGTCTTTACCATTATTATTATCGCGTTGCATCTTCAAAGCTAAGGTAGATTGTATTAGGTCAATTTTTATTTTTATTGCATAACATTTTCATGCAAAAATATAAAAGCGTTTCATGTGACTGTGCCAAGAGATTTGTTCATATTTTTACAGCGCAGCATTTTATCGTTACACAAGCAAAGTTTTTTGTGTCAGTGGGTAAGTTTCTGTTCTGAGACAAAGAAAATCTTTCAAAAGGATTCCTTGGTCAGGTCTCATTTTGCCCATTGATCAAAATCACGGTGAAAGTTCCTATTTCTGTAGAAATACTTGAGAATACGACACAATACAGTTTAATAAGAAATTAGCTAGTTAACTATAAGAGACCTTTTACTTTAAAAAACGAATCGACATTATGGTTTTTAAACTAAATAATAATATGGTTAAAAATAAAATTAGGCAATTTTAGTATCTAAACTTTTGAAGAGTAAAATTTATGACGACTTTCTATGCGAATTAGAGATTAATGGCAGAGAAACTCCAAACGACAATTAAAACCTGTACTTTTATTCCTGAAACTATAAATTTATGAAAAAAAAGAATCGAAAGGAAGAATAGAGAAAAGGAAAATACTATAAAAATAATTTGTACATGATGTGAGTGTTCTACCGTTTCGTATTAATTCTAAAGATAAAAATCAAAAAGATCATTAATAAGCATATCGTAAAACCCCAATCAACTTAAATAAATTATAAATCATTTTTTCGTTGAAATTCATAATTTTTAACGATACGTATAAATAAAATAATTATTATTCTACCAAACCAAAATTCATACATAACATATAACGACAAATCAAAATTTTGTATTCATACTTTCTAGTTGTATCATAAAACGTGGTATTTAACTAGCATTTAATTAAGTATGTTTGAAGAAGCTAAATGAAATATCACATCAGTTAATTAAATGAGATTTGGTCGAACCGTAAGTCATAACAGAAGAAAAAAGTATATTATTGAAATGCATTGTTAATATAATTATTTTATTACGCAATTTCCAACAAGCAGCAGAGGAAACTTAATTAATTAGCAATTCTGCTTAATCGATTAAAATGAAATCATGAAAATCTCAAGATATGCAACAAATGCAATGAGAAACATCTCCATAATTTTAATTAACTGCCATCGAGTTTCCAAACTGTTTCAGCATCTCAAAAATAAAAATGTCATAAGAATCCATGAAGAGTCATTTTATTTTGTTTAGATATTTAAAAGAAATTAAAGAGTAGGCAAAATGAAGCCTACTGAAGTCATGTCAGGATTAGTTAGGTATACGAGTTAAGAAATTGTTAGTGCTGTGAAGTTAATAATCGTTGTAGGTAGACACGTACGTGACATAATTATTAAATATCTAATTAAAGATTTGAAAATTAAGGTTATATCGGTTATTATTAGAGATGAAAAACCAAGTATTTAAGAGCACTAGTTAATGCGAATAAACGATAAATATTTATATTCTAAAGTTTCAAATTTAAAAAATGAACAGTGTAGAATTAATTTAATATTTGTGTAAGCTAAAAGTGTATTTTAAATGTTCATAATTATGTGTACAAAATAAAAAAATTAAATAATAATTAATTATACAAACAAACAAAATAATAATCAGATTTTAGATGCAATAAAAAATTCTTTTCGAAAAAAAAAACATCTCGTTTAATTTTGTACCTTTATTTTCGCTTTGCACATTTACACAGTTTCTCCTTTCACTAATAAAGTAACAATGAAACAACAATTAAATTAACTACTCAATTAATTATAATTTTTATGATTTGATTTAAGTGTTTTGCATGGATTTTAACATTATCAATACAATGACTCCTTAAAACTAATTGCGATCTTGCGAATGGAGTTAATTTTTAACGGCGACAAAAATACGAGGGCAACTTGCGACTCACTCTGATTCTTACTCACTTATTCATTCATTCATGAATGCGTATCTACTTACTTAACTGACGTTTACCTGTGTTGTGTTGCGTGCATGCAAAAATGAAGTGAAACCCCGAACACATTTACCATGTCTTTAAAATGTCTGAATGCTGTAATTAACTTTATTATAATGATGCAGCTAACAATACTTAACATTCTTGTCACGACGCCTCAGATATTTCTTCGGGACCCTAAAAGCAAGTCATCGCCATTGCTGTCGTCGGAAACCCTGGCTGAACACAAGTCAAGGGCAGTGTCGGTTTGAGGAATCATTTTGATATTATCCGTAAGTTTTCGTGAGACCTGAGCAAATTCTCTGTTGGTTTGCACAATTTTCTCGAGCTTTGCAATAAGTTCGTAATCCGGAACCACGGTTTTCGCCCAGTCGAGACCCAGAATTTTCCCGATCATGTTTCGTAGGTTTAGCAGCTTTAAAAAGAATTATTAGAATATTTAAAGTAGCTAGATTTAAATATGTAATTAAGTAGGTAATTTGATAATATACCTGTGCTTCCCTGCGACTCGCCTCTAAAAGATTCTTTTTCGTCTGGTTCAACTCCTGGCTGAGTTGCACAAAAGCGTGGTCATGCAGATCTCGTTCTTGAGTCGTAGTGTCTCGGTACAATTTTAATTGATCCTTTAACACGCTAATCTTCCTATTGTATTTACACCGAAGAAGCTCCAACTCATTTAATTTGCGTTCGCCATCCTCAATTTTTCTCGCTCTCTCCAGTGCTATAATCTAATTAATTTTATTTATTCAACGTTTTATTATCAAAACCGGATTTTGCAATGTCTTCATTCATTCATTGCATGTATTGTTACATTGCAATTAAAAATCTCATTTTTCTTCTGCTACCTTGTATTCAGCAGCATCGGCAAGTTGCGACTTGAGATCTTTAATTGTCACGCGAGCTTCCTTCACATCGAGCTCAAGCCTTTCCATTTGTTTCATGAGTTTCTTCGAGCGGGCACAGCTCTCGTCTCTTTCCAGCTCCAGCGTTGTTCTCAATTTTACACTCTCCTCCAGCACCATGATTTTCTTGCGCAGCATTTCCAGGTGCAAATCTTTCTTCTCAAGTTGCTCCTTCAGAGTCCTTAGTCTTCTCTGAAGTTGGTAGACAGTTGCCGTCTCAAATAAAAATCAAATAAAATCAAACCAACTTTTTTTTCTTTCGACCATCATGAAGGTGAAACACAAATAAAACTAAAAAACTCTATAAAAAGACTAATCACTGCTGGACTTTTTTTTCTTACCTTATCGGCTAGCCGATTACCCTCCAATTTTGACAATTGCTCTGCCCTTGCTAGCAGAGCATCGGTCTGTAAGTCGAAGCCGAGCTCCCTAGAAACTTCATCGAGACCCAGGATGCTTCCAAGCCTTTCCAGAAACTGCATGAACTTTTAATGAAATATACATGAATTTAAAGAATAAATCATTTAGAAAATGTAATGGCAGAGCATGGCATGACATTACATGAAGTGCCTAATTTGGACCACTTGAAATCAGTGAGTCTTCAAGTGAGCAGTGACCAGTGTTCCGAATCAATTTACTTGCAATTAGGTAAAAAGTTCTCTTATTTTTAGATAAACAAGGCATTTTCTTGGGAATTCCCTGGTCGTTCGGTTGTATTTTTATTTTTACTAATGAATGACTCAAGCAAATTACCCAAAGTGGTTTGGTTTCTCTCCGCAGTTTGCAGTGAGAGAAAGGTGAAAGGGGAAGGGAAAGCAAAGTAAAGATGTCCCCTTGATTAGTACTAATTCACTCTTTTAGTTTCGTTTCGTTAGTAAGTAACATTAAGAGAAGCACGTCCGAACAATGATTAGCTAATGAATGGTCAATTTACCCGATTTTTATCCTTTCTCAAGCCCTCATTGAGAATTTCCATTGTGGTGAGCTGCGCCTCGGTGTCTTGAAGACGTTTCGCTATTGTCGCTCTTTCCCCGAGAGCATCATCTTGCTTCATTCGAGAGTCAGCCAAAAGTTTCTCCAGTCTCTCGATCGTCTCATGCATCCGACCAAGGCGCTCCCGCAGCTGGTCATTTCCCTGATTTAATTATGGGTAAAAGCATTATCAGAGAAGAGCAACCACAAAAATTGTTGCAGAGGCAAAAGAGTTCAATGCTTTACCCGAAACAAAGGTACAAATTCTCTCCTTTCTACCCTTTTACACTCTAAATACTTGATTAGCTTATCTTGCTAAGTATCGACATGAACATGGTTCGGGAACATTTTTTTTGGTATTTAATACAAAGTAGCAGGATTTGTTAACAATGTACATTATCTGTACGCTCATGTCCACCTTTACTCTACTTAACTTTGAATGAGATGTAATGGACTCGAGAGTAACAACTCGAGTCAGGTAAAAACTGGTGGACTCACCAAGAGTTTCTCCTTAAGTTCAATCTGAATGTCTTTAATTCGTTCGCGAACCCCCATGGGCGTGGGATCCACAATCCGGGACCCCGACGAAAGCTGAATGG
>VYYJ01001937.1:0-25413 GCA_021029165.1 Cyphoderus albinus
CTATGCGAAAGGTCACTTTCGGGACGCTTCCTTTTTATAACGATTTTTTAATAAATTAACGATGTACTTGGCAATAAGCGGCCACGGTTCGATCGCCCACAGTTCAGTGATAAATTTTACTACTATTTAAAACTCCGTTAAAACTTTATTGACATTTCACGAGGTAGAAAGACCATTTAAAGACTTTAAAATAACATGCCTTACTGTTGAAGAAATTACAAGTGTATAAACACATGGTTAGTGATGTGGGACTGGGACGCATTTACCACAAGGGTGGTAGTACTAGAATTGTACTCAGCACTAATCGTAATCGTAGAGTTTGAGTTACCCCTGTCTGCGAGACTATGCGCATTGGAAGAAGTTAGGCAAATGAAATTATCCCTAAATGCGATTGTGCCACTGGTTAAATGTTTAGCGCCAAATTACATATTATGTACCTATTGTCAAACTAAATATTGATTAATTGGCGATGAGGCAAATCACTACGCCAATGTTCAAATGAATCACACCGAATTTAGATTGATGAGTGAAGCCAAAAGTAAAGAATGAAAGATTTTGAATCTGTGATTACGGAGAAAATTCCTCGGTATTTTGCAACACGAATTATGATAAGCATAAACAAAAAGCCGGATTTACAAATTACTGGAGATCTGTCTTTTTGCTAATATTGCTCTTTTGCTCACTTCACAATTTCACTAATTACTCTTTTCCAAAAATATCGGGAGATAGATTTTTCGATATCCAGTTTTATACCCTTACCGATGCGGTTTGAATGGAAAAATGTCATCTCGAAGCTGATTTGGCGGTAAAGATTGTGAATTGTGAATGTTACTCGTTGCATGGTGCTGTATGTGAATACGCAGACTATTAGTTTAAGTTGTGTTTTCTATTCGAAAAAATAACAGCGATAATATTAAAGCATCTCGCCTAACAAAAAATTGTTTGAAAATTGCCGTATTCTTAGGTAAACTTTGAATTTTGACTTATCTACTTGGATAAGTAATTCATGGCTTTTTAAATGAAGCGCTGGTTACTTAGTTATAATTTAACGGGATTGTTAAAAGCGTTTTAAAAATTATGGTCGTTAAGGTAGTTTAAATATAAATATTTTCATAGTGATGAAGTAGCATTGATAGGAAGCCAAAATCCGATGTAAACTGGTTAATATTAGTCCTGTGGGTAAAGGAGAACAAAGAAACGGAAGTGTGCCGGACGTAGCAAAATCTCGCCATTGTACATTGTAAAGAAAAATAAAACTTTTACAGGAGAATAAAGCAGTTGAAGGAAACCTCGTTGAATCCCAGAGCAACGAGAAATAAATGGATTCTAAAGGATTTCGTTTCATACATTCACAAAAACTTGCTCTTTGAGCAGCTATGCTTATTACCAAGAAGACATCGTAAACTTTTCACAAGGTAATATAGACACTGCCAGCAATAAATGGTAAAGGTTCACGATTTGGATCTAAGCAAGCGCCAATGCTATTTCTTTCTTTCCTTCGTTTGATTCTGCTTCGTTTCAATGATCCGATCATTGTCATTATCAATTCGTAACTTCGAAATCTTTTTCAAATTACAGTTCAGCTTCCCATTGTGTCTTGACACTGAATTCGAATTATTTGCCATTGCGTCCGGAAGGGATACCGGAGATCACGTTGAGCCTGTAAAAGGAATAGTGCAAATAAGAAAAACTCCGGAACCATCAACGCAAAATATACATTGAAAGAAATTCCTGTACTCGCATGTAAACATCTATCTAACTGTAATTCGAGATGTCCGGAGACGTTGTCGTACTCTCGTACTAGCTTTAGTGAAACGTTTTTGCTGCTCTTTTTCGTAGAAATGTACATATTTTCCATTCCGTGCCAGCATCCGCTCCCAAATTACCACAGCAAAAAGAAAAATTCACTCGAGTGCATTCCTTTTCCACATAAAATATTTACGATTTTAATAATGTAGACGTATTATTTAGGCGTAAGGGAATGTATTACATTCTGAACTTTTTACTTTATCAACTCCATTTACATCTCCCAACAGTTTTCTATCTCAGACGAAGTCCATAAAACAACGACATGCGGCGAATATTGTGTTGTTAATATGCGGTGAAGTGAAGGTGTGCTGCTTTGACTTCATTTCTACTTGGAACGGTTTTAAAAATCCGGCACTTTAGAATCAAAAGACATGAAATGTTGACTTTGAAATTGTAACAATTTCATTATTTCATATCTTCTTCAAATGTTGTGTTCATATTCCCGCAGCCTTCATGATTAGGGAAATCGAGAAAGTTAAGTAAAAACAATCTGCATCAGGAGAGATAAGACGGACAACAGACAATAGTGAATCTATTTGGGGTTTCGGAGAAGTGATGTGGTGGCAAAATGGACTGGTTTCATGAGAAAGACAACTTCTTTCTTTACTAATGCACAAGCAAGACATTTCAATCAATTGTATAGTTGTAGCAGATAGCCCAAAATACCATTGGGAAAAGCTGCACAGTTGACTCATAACTTATCTTCAAACAGATTATCAGATAAATGGATGTATTATTAAATTGAATGAGTGGCAAAGTTATATGCAAAGTCAAATACATAAACTACTACCATATCAATACACTTTTGTTCTTTACAATTGCAACAGAAATACAGTCTAGAATAACTACTACTGCTCGATAAGATAACTTTTTGCAGGAAAGTGCACTTGGCAGTGACAATGTTTGATCATACGTAAAAGCCGGATTCAAATTCAAAATGTTTACTTCTTATATCTTTGGAGAAAATACTATGCCGTACTGTGTGCATACACAAAATATCTTTTCGACTCTTCTTGCTACTACGCTCGCAAATAATCCACTTAGATATAGAATAAGCCCCACTATAACTTCTTATTGTCTCTCAACACACGAAAATCGCGTCGGGCCCAATTCATACAACGAGTAGCGTAATGTCACAATCCGGATCGGGACCTTACTAAAACAGTGTTTGTAGCCTGTAGCATATCAAATATATATATTTGAAAGAAAGTTTATGTACATTTGAATGAGTGCTTCCACATGAATTTATTTTTATTTAGGCGAATTAAATTAATTTATTGCTACGAAATACAGCCTTTAGGTTTTGTCCGAAATTCTAAACACAAAAAGTGTGCTTTACTACGGTATTTTAGTACTATTCGTAAGTAAATGCACTTACTCCGAGTATCGAATGAAATTTCGATAATAATAGTGGTGTGTAGTACACCTGGTGTAACTTTAAGTAATCCATGTCAACCCACAGGGTAAAGTCATGCGAGATTTATCATTAATCCGTGCAAGGGTCAGACAAGAGAATACAACCGCAAATGGCAAAACTAAAATAGCTTTTTATACTTTGTTCATGGAGGTGAAGCATTTTTATCTTACGACAACCTGGTTGGAATGGAACTCATTACAGAGCTTGTTTCATCCATTCAGTTTTGATATTTAATATATATTCACGTCATATCCTGTTTGACGATTTTGCATTTTGTTAAATCCTGCAAAACATGTAGCTTGCAGCAGTGAAGAGAACGACTTTTAGTTCAGTTTCTTTTAAATTGCTGAAGCGTTGAAAAGGGTCCTTTCCGAGGACTTATTTATATCAATGCGCTCGTTTGGCAGCAGCTCCTCCTTGTCCTTGTGCCTTGTGTCTGCAACTAAGAGTATTGATCAGTTTGGAAAGTTTGTAAGGCGGAACAGGTCCGCCGTTTTTGGCAAGAAGAAACTGGCAAGATTTCGAGTTAAATGGCATGGATGACATATGAATTGAGACAAACTGAAGTTCTGTCTCCTCTCGGCATCTTACATTTGGACTTCAGTTGGGTATGGGAATATCAGCAGCTTCAGTCTTCAAAATTTCTTTACATGTCGATAAATTCGTAAAATATTGGTTAACTTAATCTATGAGAATATGCTTTAATGGTGATATGTTACTGTTAGCAGAACACTTTTCGTTTCAAGTTTCATCATAATGCCCCGTGGAAATATATAGAAACCTGACTGCTACTTTCCGTTCTGCTTTACTGAAACATCAGACGTGCAACCTTCTTCTATAAAAAGTTGGAGGTAGAAGCATTTGTCACAACTGTAGCTTACCTAGTTGCTTTCACCAACACTATAATACTGTATATTTGAAAACTGTAACATCTATCAGATTACAAGAAGTACATATTTCCCAAAAATTGCCCACTCTACTTACCACTAGACACCAACTGTTTAGTAATGGTTAGTAAACGAAATAATGATGTGGAACAAGATATTTCTAGTTAGAAAATTGGGTATAAGTACCTCTTTGTTTAGAGGAAATTGTAGCTTCTACAAAGTCAGTCCGATATAAATGTGAAGTTAAAGTAAAAAATTTCAGCTTCAAAGAGAAAGGTAAATCGTAATCGTACAACTTTTATTTGTTCCCGGTTCATTTATTTATAATAACTGCAACTTTTTAGCGCAGCTTATAACCACGTTTTTCCTATTTGGCAGCCAATAGAATGAAATGCAATTTATTGAGTAAACAAAATAATAAACTATTTATTAACAGTAACCACAAACTTAAAACAGAATTTGAAACATCACTAAAGTAGCAGCCACCTATGCGGTACATTGTAGGGACACTGTTACGGAATAAGTAAGTCCTTCCGTTCTTACGAGAGTCTTATTTTTGTATTGCTTTTCTGGCCCTTGGGAGTCATGCAATGTTAATTTCAGAGAGTGGGTGGCAATTTGGTTTATTATCAGATTTTCCCGAATAATATGTTCGTTTAAATTTATTTTGAGCCTAAAACAAGTGCCCTGCAGGTTTCACAAAGTGGTGCCATGAACGCAGGAAATGCAGAGGACACGTGCAAATAACGGAACAGGTTAATTAAATATAGACATATTGAGGGGGTGTAATTGATAATTCGGTGTCTGAAGGGGCGTGGTACGTAAATCACAAAATATTATTTTGATTTGTCAATTAGGTTGTGTGTAAGGTAAATTAGGGGTTGTGATTGATCAATCAGGATGAGGTCAGGCATAAACAACAAGAGGGAAGACGATGCGACATATTATGCTCGCTGCGCCTGCTAACCCAGATTATCTGTGATTAATTTTATTAATTTTAGGTTGGATGGTAGCATAGCCTTTACTACTGGTGGTAGCTTTGCTTTGCCTTTTACATGGATGGTTGTCCTAGGACAAATTTTAGGCCTGATGTTAGCATATGAAGAGTTTGTTCTAGAATAGTAATTTTACTATTGCTCAGTTAATCAGTTAACCAGTTTGAATTCACAATTGAGGTGACAAAACCTACTTGCTTTACATACATAAAAACTTTTTTACCTCACTTTTATGCCTGAATGTAAGACTAGACTAAAGTGAAAGTACGAGATACATATGAAGACCGTTTTTCAACTATGCACTGTAAAAATGCTAAATGAATACAATTCTGAGTGTTCTAACCAGAAGTGCTACTTTTGGCTTCGCCTCAGTCTGACTGTGACTAGTTTACAATTTCCGTAAAAGAAAGTAATAATCTTTACCGTTTACTTAAATGTTAAAGAGCACTTAAGCTCTACATTCCAGAAGAAGCGTCTGTGTGACACTAAACACCACTATCTCAACTACAGAAAACTCACAAAGTACAAAGGTACGGCCATTCGAATCATTAAGCAAGTTTTATTTAAACTTTATTCCTACTCATATCATTAAAAGTTTTAATATTCGCATACATATCTTTTTAGTAAATAGCCCTTTTAAAACGTTTTTGTTGCTCCAAGTTTACATTCATAATAATAAAGTTTGTAATGTTTCTTTCACAACCCAACCTGCACTTTGGCTGCGGAAGATTTTGCAGAACACTTTTATCTCCTGTGTGCCAGAAGAAGGAAGTTTGGGTGGTACTCTGATACAGTTTCATCATGACGCTAGCCTGATTTTCGTTATTATTTAAAAAATTTCCTGGGGATAGTTTTTTAAGAGGCGGTTACATACGGTATTAAAAAGAAGGGTTTCAAGTTAAATGCCTATAAAAGCTGCACATTAACCATTTATTCATTAGAGTATATGTATCTTATTCCAGTCATGTGGCGGAGGAACAAAAAGTTTATTGACGTCTTTTACTCTCGTGTTGTACAAGTGTCACATAAAAAGGAACTGAACTGCTGCCTGTTGGTGTGCCGATGATAAATTTGGTTGACGTCAAGTTAGACAAAGGCCCTACAGAAAGGAACTTGAGGAATGAGTGATGACTTTCTTTTATACTGCCTTGCTTCAACATGCAATTTTGTACGAATGCTTTCCTAGATTGTTTTGTAAGTCAAATGCGAACAGATATCTATGTAAGCTTTCAAGTGTGAATTCTCCAGAGATTTTATTCATTTCATGATTTCTCTGCAAACACGAGATTTGCTGATTGGCCATTCAAGACACAATGCCTTTAAAACCCTTGCATTTGAGATTGATGATATTTTATAACTATATGTAAGTATGCATGAACTGCGTCTGAAAAACTTATATTGCTAACGTCGTTAATGGAAAGCAACGCTCACGAAAAGTGACAAGTGATGTTAAAATGTCAATTCACCAACCACACATCCATAGTTGTACAGAATGTAGACGTGTACTACGTAAAAGCCAAGCAATAAAAGCAGTTCTGTCAGCTTGCCGAAAATTGAAGGTCAAGGAGTCTCTCAGTTCGTCATTTAGTACCATGATTTGACATGACAGCGTGTTAAATTTAAGTGCTTCCTTTCAGCAAGCTTGGATGTTAGAATCGATGCTAGTGAGTCAGCACATGGAGTAAAAACTGCTCCAACTCATTTTACTTAACTGTTCTTCCCCGAAAAGGGTAGTAGCAGTTAAGTAAAATGACCTCTTTAACCCATTTTCCCACTCCACTTTATAGACTTGCTTAACCTCAAACTCATTTTCATGTTTATTAAAAGCAAAAAAACTTCATTTTTCAGGTGCATTTTACTGTAACTCAGGTTCGGATTTTTAGAATACTCTGAGATCTGAGACGCTGACAAAGGTGTATAAAACCAATGTGAAATTCTTAAACCACAAAATATCTACATTATCCGGTCTCGATTGAAATGGAACACATCATGGCTTCAGTTCACTGTAGTTCGTCAATCCTTATCAAAGCTTTAGACGCTGTACTGCACTCCGTTACCGAGCAGTATTAGCCCATTTGCTGTTAGATCTTTTAATCGATAAAGAGCAAAAATAAAGATTCGATCAATTTAAATATTTTTATTTGGTCTTAAATAGAATGTGAAGTATGTCTAAATTAAAAAATAATGTCCAATGTATGTATTTTTACAGACGGCTTATTTGATATATTTTCCGTGATGGATTTGTCATACATTTAATTTGCGCATGACTTGAGGGCAACTGGTATTGTAAAATTAAGGCGAAATTCGTCGGTCTGAGTAATGTACCTGGAGTTGGAAGCAACCTTTTTGTCTTGCTTTTGTTACGCTATTTTTCAGAATTACAACAAAACCTTTATTCCGTTCCTCAGAATATTTACCGATGGATAATAAAATATAGTAAAACCGAACATACAATCAAATTTAGGAGCAAAAGGAGCGATTTCGAGGTTTGTGTATAGGTGTGGTCAGAAAATTCAAGTTTCCAACCACACATTAGTAAAATTATGTGCCTTCTGAATAAGTCGTGCATGTTTACTTTGAATTTTTGTAACTTCTATTTGAGTTTATGCTGGTTCAAATGGGATCGTTTGTGTCGTATAGATATTATATAGACAAAGCTTAGCATTCTTCGATTCTTCCACATATTTTAAGAAAGCACTTTTGTTGAGTAAACAATGGTTGGGGAACGTTATGCGAAAACATTTTAGTGGATGCTGAGCTGACCTCTTACATTTGCGTTTGCAGCCGTTGTTTTCTTAGCTTTTCAGATCGATGTTTGTTTTCACTCATGAAGAAATTTCACAAGAAGTAACGGACATTCAGGCTTTTGCTAATATGGAATGTATAAGAACCTAACCTAGAACTAAACGTTTATCATTAATTTATTTTGATTGATAAATACTTTAAGTTTCCTCTGTGAAAAATTGAGCGCTGCGTAGTCGTAGTATGAAATATAAAGTACGAAAGTTTGTGAGTTCTATGTGACCTCATCCCAAAATTTCTATCAACTCATGAAGAAATTCGTTTTACGAAGTAGTCTCTTGGGAATCCTTTTTCAAACCAGCCAAACAATATTGCTGTCGGGAGACTTAAAAGTTCCTAATCATGGATAACATGTTTGATTCACTTCTGTGTGTTTTCTGAAATGAAGCTACATAAATATACGTCATACACTGTTGCATAGGGTCAAATGGTGGTCCCGTAGGAAATAGTTTGTAATTTAGACTTTTTCTCTTGGCAAGCAAACTTTCCCCAGAGCAAACCATTTACTATATAGTCTCCTGCCAATAATGAATGGAGAGCTAAGAGAAAGTTCTACTAACTGTATTTCGTTTGACCCTTATCAAATACGACCTAGACGTTGAAATTAACCCGTTGACATTTCTTTTAGACTTTGTAAGTTGCGAAACCTACATATGCCCTGGGTTTACACTTTTAGTCAATTTACATTGAAGCTTATGCAACAAAAGTCTTCCACAACACATCTTTAACCGTTTTTGCTCTATAAGAAACATTCTCTTCGTATCCTGTAAGTAAATTGGAAGTAAATATTTTTCATAAACCCATATTAAAGTACTATAAAGTAGAAATCCACTTTTTACTCTTACTAACAAACAAAAATGGTTAGAAATCAAGGTACATTATGACAACACAATCCAATGGAAAATTTTGTATAACAATATATATCAATCATATTAAATTTTAGATTTGTATAATTGTTCCTCTCTGGTCCATGTCCAATTGCAGTATTAGAGCAGTTAATAATTTGACATTTGGCCAAATTATTTGGCTGACACAAGACTTCTAAACGATTATTCAAGTACACTAGTATATAAACTTCACCTCTCCATTTAAGTATATGGATACTTTGATACATCTACATTTTAGTACCAATAAATAATTGATACAATTGTAAACGTAACAATTCTTTTTGCGCAGTGAATTATGAGAATTGAAAATTCAACCAGCAAAGAACAATATGCAAATATAACACTGCTTTTAAAAATTCCATAGGTATCATATACACATACGTTATGTACGTTCCTTTGATAACTAACAGAATTAGTATAATGTTACACCACCACTTAATCCTTTCCTATTTTAAACGATGAATCTCTTATTGTTCTTACATTACAAGTCCATCACTCTCGCTGTAATGCAGGCTCCGACTGTTCTTTTCTTCTACGTTTCCGAATTCCTTGTTCTAGCATCTCATGCTCATCTCAGAATATTCACGCAAAGATTAATAAACGTGAACCTGAAAAGCGGCGTGCATGCAAAATGAAAACTGTTGAATCCGTCATTTGTCCAATTGAGCCTCTGTACGTAAATAAAACTTTTCATCGCCTTTCGACGATTCCTTAGATTACCATGCTCGAAGAATTTCCAAGAAGAGCGCTTTTCTTCCGAAATGAAATGCGGAATATTATTATGTGTGCATTATCCTTTTTTGCCTTTGTTCCATCCTTGTTGTGCTGTATACGCCAAAAATTTGGGCGTAATTGAAAATTCGGGACGTACGACATTAGCCTTCGTTATGAGCACGAAACATGAGAGTTGATAAAAGGAAAAAATAAAGAAATGGGACTGGTGAGAGTAGTGAAAAGTGTTTGATGTTATGTCACCCGCAGCCTCTGTCTCACTGGAACATTGAATATAAAAAACAGAAACTCTTTCTCCGGTTTAGGTAAAGAGCAAATGTCAGCTTGAGACGTTTCTCGTCCGAAAGATCTATTTTATCATGCCAACCGAAAACAAAGCGAAGCGAAGATCTTATTTTATGATTCACAATGCAGCTGAAAGGATGGATGTACTCCGTTTTTAGTAGCATATACATCTGCTCCTTTGAAAAACGAGTCCATGAATGAGAAATAGGATTATGATGATTCAAAATTTTTTAAATCTCTAGTGTGTTAAAATATCCTAGGAGAAAGAAAGAAGGACGTGATGTTTGCCCTTAGCCCTCTGCAGGGGTGATGAATCGGGAGGCGATGCTCATTCATCATACTTACGTAGGACGTATTTCGATACGCATAATAATCTTTTATTAAAAATTACTTCGGATTCGTACTCACAGCATGTTAGAAGAAATATACTTTTCCCCAAAAACTTATTAACGGATTCCGATTCGCCGACTGCAGAATGTATCTAGTTATTCTCATCTTAAATATTCCCATTCCCAGAAAGGCTTTTTCGAAAGTAGTAATTATTGCACTAGGTATGCATTGAATTTCCCTGCTGGGAAATTTTTTGCTGGGGAACTGCAATACATTTAATACTTTTGCGATATAAGAAATCAATTCATATACGCTTTTTGCTACATGTGTAGTCACTATATAGTCTCACATTATACTTAGATTATATACAAATAGTGTATAGTTTAAATTTTGTATGCTTATTCTGAACATGGTCTTGTAATCAGAACATTCTTCAGAGATTCAATTCAACATAACTTCAATTCACCGTTGGTACAAATTATGTCGAATGCTTTTAAAAATATTCTCCAATTAAAGTAATTGAAGTATCTGAGCAATAAATATGGCAGTGTTTAAGCAAGTTTTTGCATTTTGCAAACTTTTTATTTACATTGTTGGAAAAGTACAAGATGAAAAATCTCCAACTCGGTGATGAATGTTGCAGGGTATTTCGCAATTGGAATAATGTAAATCCCATGAAGAAGTAGTCTGAATGCAACCTATTTCTGTTTCGTTGTTTTAAGAAATAAGAGTGAAAAGTTTTCTTTCAAGTTTCAAATCTCCTCCTAATCTTTCGTCTTTGACTCTGCTCTGTTTCAGCACGAATGAATTAACCAGCTTCAACTTCGTACTTCCTGGTGATATCGGGTACGAGTAAGACACAGAAGTTCAAGAATCCTGCTACGCCGATGTCGTGTCTGTCTAAATAAATTTCTGCCCGCGTCAAAACTTTTCGTCATTTAGAATCGCTGTTTATAAATTTGGCTTCGTTTTTACTGCAATACAATTTGAAGTTGGAGTTGAACAAAAATCGTATACAGAATTGACGTTTTGTTTATTAAGTGAACCCCCGGGTTTCCAGCCAGACGTGTTGGCGCAACTGCATAATTTCACAAAAATAAAAAAGATGAATTGAACTTGATTCAGAAAATATACGAATTGGAAAAATGTTTTCCTTTTCATAAAGCTCGCAATGTCAAAATTGTGTTTCAGTCCATAATACAAATACAGTAGTACAAATTAGTATGCATAAATTGAATAAATTACACGCTTGCTGCTTGCCATTTTGACCAGTTATAGTATTTTCTTCAATGAATTAAAATGACGTTAATAAGATTAAAAACAAAATTGTATTACATTTTATAAGCTAAAGTTTTAAACTAATAATATTCTAAGTTAATGTTTCTGACTATTTCCTCAACAAAAACGTTTTTATCAATTTGTTGTATTCAATTTACAGTTGACCCTCAGGTGGTTGTAATACCAATTGTCTCCAGTATCTTTGTCTTTCCGTTGGTGGTGCTCCTTGTGATTTGTTGCCTGAGGAAGCGAGCAGCGAGACTTCGTCAGGCCGCAAGATTAGCCCAAAGGTAATGAAAATGTATCTCTCAAATCCATGGGTAACACTTCCAGACGTAGACCTTGACTCTTCCAAATCATCAGACTGCAGACCGCGTCATACAACCAAAGATATCTTCATTCACAATTTTTTAAATTGATTTTGGAAAGCGATTATAACTTTTAATAAAACTAAATAGCGGGCTTCTAAAAGAATGGTTTTATTTGCTTTCAGAGAGGATCCTTGGAATGAGCGCAGCTGCGCTTCCATTGTCCAGCGGAGTCCGCCACTAAGCGTAAGTGGAGGTACATGATAAGCTGCGGCCCTTTATTTCTCTCTTCACATCAATTTTAACGAGTCTCTAGATTTGGACAAGACTTTTTTAACATAGAAGTAGAGAAAGTACATTACATTTGGAAAGTTAACATTTATTGCTCGTTAATATAACATTAATAATTTAAATTGTAGTCTTTGCATTTTGGAGAAGAGTAAAAGTAGAGAATGAAGATTACGACAAGTTTGTATCAACTGAGGCTGAAGTAATTTTAGAAGGTTTGGCTTCGGCTACCACATTTGAACCTTTACTTACCGTTACCCTTTCTGGGGTTATCCAATTCATTTTGACAGGATTCCCCTCCCACTGCTTTTGGCCTAGAGTGGTAAAAAGATATCGCTTATTATTGGTCTTGTAGTTATTTTCATGAGCCCGATATTTAAATCTCTAATACAACTTTTTCTCAACTCAATCGCCCTTGAAGGCTGTTCCGGTAGATACGGAGTTGTGGATGGGGATTTAACGACGACCGTAGAGCTCGTCACCCCCGACGGGCCTGTGGCTGCCTTCACAGAAAATGAGCCGGTTGTGATTCTTCCCCGTAATCTCCTTCAACGACAAGCTTCATTGTCCAGCTGAGATTCAGTTTGCTACCCCATGAAGCCTATTTCCCGTTCTAATTCATCCTACCACCATAACTCCAATACTGGTCAAGAGCTTCCAGGAACCAAGAAAACGGTAGTATTTAATTGTGATTAGCAAACAATTCTCTTCTTTTTTCTTGAGTGCAGTATAAATTCCTCCATTAGTTCATACCAAGATTATGGAAATCTTTGAGATTATTCATTCTACTGAACAATGGAATTCGATCATTGTGGAATTTGGTTAATGTACGTACAAATTTTTAACAGTATCAGTATTCAGGTGCATCACATCATTTTTGTTACTGCAAACGATGAAAACAAGAAGGGTTACGTAGTATAAAAATGAAAGATTTAAATTAATGATGGTATTTTTGAAATTGGATATATTTTACAATAAGAATTCAACAATTCATAAATATTGTACTTCAACAATTTGAAGTTTACGTGGAACTTATACTGATTTTTGACGTTTTCTACACTGCTTTGCTGTGTTACCGAGATTGGTTATTTACTTATTAAAATTACACTACATTAGGATATACTAAACATTGTCTCCGATACGCTTCTCTACTCCCGAAATGATATTTATTGTTAGCATTAACTTTAAACAATGGCATGATCCGTTAAAAGATTGCGCATTTATTAATATTTATTCAGTGTACAAGTATTTGTTTTTATATGTACATAAGATCTACCCCTTTAAATATAAGATTTAAAATCCAGGTACTCAAAAGGAAAAGGTGCTTTTAAGCTCATAATAATATGTACATATACAAGCTACTGTGAAATGTTATAATATATATAAATCATGAATCACATAAATATTTAAATATGTGTGAGTCACTATCGTACTTTGTTTAGTGTATTTTGTGTGTTTAAGCTACTTTTTGATTATGACTATTTACAGCACAATTTACATGTCATGCAGTCAGGCTATTTTTTAAAATACTTAATACTTTTTGGCACACCAATAAATTCTGCTTCTGATGCAAAATGTTAGCTAATGAATGCAGCATTCCTTAAAATGAACTACTTAAAATATAAAATGCAGACTTTATTAATGAGGACAATTGCGAATGTTTTCTCCAATTTTCTTGTAATGGTTACTTCTAATATAAGTTTATTTAAAGCCAAATTGCTACTATAATTTACTTTGATGTGACATTTTTAAACTATTTAATTGATTGAATACTTTTCAACAAGATCATGAAGTTCAATTTTAATGTTCGTAAGTTAGGTTAGGTTAATTTCGAAGATTGTTTTATCTGGCACTAATTAAATACAATAACAATATTTATGTCAAAATTATATATTAAATTGTATTAAAATGACGAGTCTTTTTACTAAAGCAGATTAAAGATTTTTTTGCAGTTTCACTCGCTTTATCAAGTTCAAGTTTTTACGCGGAAATGTGGCAGATGAAAAAATCTTGCAACTATTAATTTATATTGATTCTTCTGTCACAGTATATTTGCACAAGCACAATTATCTTGGAACATGTCCAAACAACTTTCGACGACGATTCTGGTTACGGTCAAACGTAACGGAAAAAACTGCGTTTCTTATTACCCATAAATCTACTAGTCGTCAGAATCGTTTCGCTACAACCAAGTAAAAACACGAGTGCCCGAAATAGCTTTCTTCAACAGCCCACAGAATCAAAAGATATTGGTAATGAAAATGAATCTCGGTCTACTCATCACATTCCTCACAAGGACATGAATGGAGGACGGAGAGTATGGCTAAAGATAGTTTTTTATTATAGGCAAACAAACCTGGAGTTTTGTGTGAAGAACATTTCTGGGTGGAAAATTCGGCGTGTCTGTGATAAGAGAGAGATAAGTATAAAAACGCGTATTGCAAATAAACTCTGTTGTAACTTTACGGAAGAAAGGCGCAAGGATATAAAGAACGTAAGTCAATTTTAATTTTTAAATATTCCCATCTCACATTGTTGTTTGTGATCGCGCTGCTCAAATCTTGTGGATTTTGAGAAGACTCAGCAAATCTCCTATCATTTCATGTGAAGATCAAACATGCCAAAATAAAAGGAAAGACTTTGTTCAAGCTAGGTCTGTAAAGTAACATATTCGTTATATTTTAAAATAAAATTTTTGTTATTGTCATACTGTTATTGCACTTGTGCTTTTGATATACTTCATTTTGTGACACAGTTGACCCAACTCTGGGGTCATAAATAATATAAAAACAGCAAAAATCCAATTCTACGGTACCATATAACCTACATACCAATTTCATTTAATAAAGCTGAAATACGTAAAAAAAAACATCGGGGTGACTCCATTTACCACATTTGTGACATTGTGACCCTGGAGTTGGATCAAGGGGCAAGGGGCAATATGGTACAAAACCTACATTCCACTACATAGTGCTTCATGTGACAATAACAAACATTTGATTTTAAAGTATGACGAATATTGCTTTACAGACTTGGCTTGAACAAACTCGAAATAAGAGGTGTTCGCGGTTGTGTAAAGTTGTTCTTGTTATTAGTAGTCGAATGTTGTCTTTATTTCAGAGAAAGGAAAGTGGACGTACTGAAGATTGAAGATTTGTTCATGGCATAACAGTGGGTAAGCTTTTAATTCCGATTGAATCTCTCCGAGTAGAACTTCAATTACAACCATTTCTCAGGTATGGTTAGATTGTTTATAGCACAAATCAAGACATTAGTTACTACTAAAATTTCCATTGCGTCTCACTGAGATAAAATCACTTTCCCCCATCAGTTATAACCTTGAGCTACCGCGTGTGGTGATTCTAAATACATTATTCCATTCTGTTGGCGCTGTCACAATATACGCATTTACTGGTTTTTGTTACTTGGAATGGAAGCATCTTGAATCGCAGTCATTTCTCGTGCTTCAAGATCAGTGTCGTGCCAAACCAGAGCACAAACAATGAGAATGTGAGGATCACGATAGGAAACTCAACTTTTTATACCAAAAGTTAAGAATTTACTGTGACTCTGATATTGTACAAATCCTAGAATGAAGCCGTATGCCTTCGATGTTGCCTATGATTTGCCCAGTTTGCCTTTGAGAGGGAGTTGAAATTTAGAAGTTCTAAGATTCTTTGAGTATAAATTACACAAGTTACACATTACCAAGTGAAACATTGGTGTATTAGTAGAATGAACTAAAAGTTTCACAACTCAGAGGCTCGAAGGAGATGAAATTTTTTGGAAAATAAATCATCATTAGTCATTAATCATTACCACAAAGCAAAATATCCTATCCGCAAGATCGTTTCCAATCCTAAGTAATGTAAATCAAGAATATCGTTGTAGCATCTTTCTTACTGACAAAATTAAAATGGCAAAGTCACAGCTTCATATTATTCTATTCAGGTGAAAGTATAGCTATTGGATAGATGTTTCAAAAGTAAAGGAATGCAGCAACGCATTAATTACATTACATACTTGCATTTAAAACTTCGTTTCAGTTTTTTTCCTGGCCTCCCATTATTTTTAAAATATGTCACGAAAAAAAAACCTCTTTGGTTTTCTTTACTACTGCATCTGCTTTTGTAAATTTTGGTTATCGTCACCCTGTCTTTAGATCTTGATTCTGATAGTATTCCATTTTGTCCTTCGAAACTCAACAACTCAACCGTCAACCGCACCATCCATATTTTGCCAACTCAAGAAATTCTACACTCATAAATCCACACAAATAGTGGAAACTCGTCATAGAAATTCTTAAGATTAATGTGGTGCTGAACTTACTCCATGACCAGTTCTAAAATATTTGAGCACTTTACTTCGCAAAAGCGTATAGGATGTTGTATGGTATAATAGTGATGTCATTTATTCATTGTTTAGTTTGAACCTCAAAATTCTGGTTTCCACTACCAGCACGCGACAGTCAAAATTTTAGTTAATTAATGTTTACGTTAGATAGAAATTAGTAAATAGATTAATCAGAATGTCAGGTCGTTGTTGGTGTTCTTGGTGTTGCTGCTGCGTAGCAGCGCGTTGTATTTGCTACCGGTGTTGCCTTTGCAAAAACTGTTGCCGATGCCCGCCGCCTTGTCTACCCTGTATTAAACCGATGCCACAATTACCATGCATGCCCTGCATGGGACCTTCTCCACCTCCAATTCGAGTCATTAAAGAGCACATTATGGTCCCTTACCCTGTGCCAGTTCCTGTGAACCATCCTGTACCGTCGCCATCTGTATGTTGTGCGCCATATTGTCCAACTTCTTGTTATCCTATGTCATCCTGTAATACTGGTGGGGGAGACTGTTGCCCATATTATGAACAACCAACTTGTCCAACTACACTACCGCCTTGCTATTCAGCTCCATCACCTTGCTGCTATGAACCTGATCCAGAATTTGAAATTTACAATCCTAGACCACCGGCGTTTCCAAAAAGGTCCTTTTTCAAAGCACAGGTTCTTTTAGCCACATCGTTTCTAAATATATGCCAGATTTGTGAATGTGCAAGGTTGCAAGGAGTGCTTGAAGATTAAAAGTCACGCGATGAACAATCAAATAATTTAATGTTAATTTAGGACGCTGTACAGCCCGGGAAAGGCATTACTACCAGGCTATGCAGTTAGAAATTTAACCATTAAAATTAATACCAAATTATTACTATAAATGTTATGATAAAAATAAGTCGTTTTCTTATATTAGGGCCACGTCCCCGAGCTAAATAATTTTGGGGCTGGTCGTACCATGGGAGCTGCGAGCAAGGACACTTGGTGTATTATGTCTCAATGGAGGAAGTCAAATCCGCCACAGTTGCCACGTCGGATATTTGAACAGTAATTTAAACTTAAGATGCGGGACCATGTGATGAACAAGCAGCTTGTAAGCAATAAATGCGTTGGTGAACAACAAAATTATATTTCTTGGTATAATTATCTATATGATAACTTCATGAAAAGACAGAATATGAACATTTAAAAAAACAAGTACATATCTATCTAATGAAAGAACAGAAAATGAGCTCCATTTTTTATTGTAAAACTCAGATAGGAACAAGATACTTCAGGTTAAGAGAAAAATGTTTTATCACTGGACACACTCGGGCTTGGCGCACCACATCCGTCTGCTTTCTTACAATAGCCTACCATAAGTTGATCCAACTTATTGCACGAGGTTCATTAATATATTCATTCGCAACTGATGACAATTTTTGTGCGTGTACTACTATTATTCCATCATGTCTGTAATTTTGCCAGATGCATGCATTTGACATAACCTTTTCCATAATGTTATCCAAATCTTTTCTGGAGGCGATAGTCAGTCAACGTACCATGCAAATTTCTCAAAACCACTTCGAAGGAACTACTAATAATGCGGTGTTTCTATATTTTGTTGTTACAGACTTAACGCTTGGCAAAAATCAATCTGAATTATTTTGTAAATCTTAAAATTGCAAGAAAAAGTAACTTTATTCAATTTGGACAGTTGTAAAGGTTTTTATCATTGACTTATAATCTAATAGCTATTATACAGGTCAAGTTATTTGCTTAGGATTGCATATTAGTCCGAACCAGCATAACTTTCCTCGTTCATTATAATTGCTGCAAAATCATATTATTGATTCCTTTCATTTACCAGTAGATCTGTGTCTATGCTGGATCGCATATTCCTATAGGAAATTTGTTGAGTGTGGGGCGTCACACCAGTCCCTCCTCCGTTGCCAGAATCCACACCCAAAACATTGTAAGTTCCTTGTCCTTTCATATTAAATCCCATCGTTTCCAGTTGTTTGATTAAAGCACGAAGGCGATAAGCCACTGCTATGATTAACGCTGTCAGTCCAAGCAGAAGAATGCATAGAACAGGTAGAAGAGAAGAGGTAGCCTCTTGAGTGTGTTTGGTTGCGGTGGAAGTGGGCGTTAAAAATGAGGTAGATGATTCATCATTATCATCCTCTGTAAATCTCTTTATAAGCTTGATGTCAGGTAAATAAAAAATGGCTTCAGGAACGTTCCAAAATTCCTTGACTCCCTTCACTGATGTTGAATACCACTGAATCGGAGCCAATCGACTGATCTGAACAATTTCTTGATTTCTCGTTTTCATCAGAGTGTTGCAAGGTTTTGGCTTGTAAATCTGCGATTTGTAAATTACATGACAATTGCAACCAACTTCAATTAAAGTAGACCCCAGCTGCGTTGATTTTTCTTTGTGAATCAAGTAATCGGTGGTCGTGGGAGACAAGGAGGATGCTGTGGAGCAATTCACGACAATCTCGTCATTGTTTTTGATGTCCCCATTAAACCAAAGAAATTCAAATGGGTCAATGTGATGTAAGGAAGACTTATGGAATTTATATACCGGAGAACACTTCACTGGACAATGCTTAATCAAGTCCATTCGTAACGTGTCATTTGTCTTGAATCGTTCCCAATTGAATGCTGCAGTTGCACATTTCGACACTTTTCGGGGATGAAGTGCAGTGGGAATATGACAAAGTTGGCCTGGCTTGCAATTTGATTCGTAGGCAATGCTCTTAATCAAGTCGATCAGCACGTACTTGTCTTGTCCACTTTCTGGTAACACTTTTGAGTCCACTTGACATTGCCACTCTTCATGTGTAATCTTATCTTCATAGAAGAAAGAAACTGGAGAGAGTTTCACGAGCAAAATTTTTTCTGTTTCCGGAATCACCGGAATAAGAATTCTCACAAGAAAAGTGTCATTCGTGAAAGTACAGTCGGTCAACTGAGACTTGTAGTAATTGCCAATTGTATCAGTGGACACAGTAGGGGATAAATGATAACTACCCAAAGATTCCAACATGTCCTTCAGTGTATCGCTTAGGAGTGAGGGTGGTAAAATGGTTGAAGGAATTCTACCCGCTTCACAATCCATCACAGCCGTTTTCCATCTGGTTGACTCCATCAGATAGTTTTCAAAGACGAGTGAATTGAAAGTGTTCACAGCATTTGCCCAAATTGCTGCATCAACGCGTCCCTCGTTCAAATCAATTTTGAGCCAGAATTCGTTGTAAAAGTTGCGTCTCATCTCCAGGTAAATGCCAGTAATGTTATAAACGTAGTTTGAGATCCCCTTAAAGAATTCTTGTGAACTTAAGGGCGAACAGGTTTTCAGTCTTCCTAGGTAATCTTCAAGTGTAATTTTGTCAACATAAATGTCTTCAAAGTGGGGTTTCACGAGCTCACAGTCAAAAGGAATCAATGAAACCTCAGGTTTCACATTTATCTCTTCCAAATTTGTCACTAGAGGTTGATTGTTCACCAAATATTCGGAGAAGCGGTCATGCAAATCATCCAGATAATAAAGAATGGGACAGGTAGTGAAAAACTTTGTATAAGTTGTCATGCTGCAATTTTGGCTGCCATGAATCTTAGTATCACTTCTGTTCCAGCGTGGTATCGTGAACTGGTAAACGAGGGGAACGTACTCTTTGTAAAAGTGCGTTGAAGACACTGGCACTCGCTCCATTAGCAATCCAGAATGCAATTTGAAGACGGTATGTCCTTGCAGAGGCCCTTCAGTTCCATTGATTAACTTAAAAAACCAGACTTGCAGAAGAAAGATGAAAATGTTGAAAGTTTCCCATTTTCGGAGATGCCACATTTTTGTAACTTAAATAAGTATGTTTATTATTACTTTAATTCTTTAATTTTTTTAGAACAGGGAAATTAATTAGAGTGATGTTGATGAGAGTAAGACCGTTAATGACTTTGTTATGTGTGTTGTCATTTATACTTTTAATATTCCAACCTAATCTGCAGCATTACTCAAGCTTTGGTTTCATGGCATGAGTGATACTTAAATGTAATCACTTTTAGTTGTAACTTTGATGAACTAAGTAAAACCGGAAATACTTTGATAAAAAGATGACCATTTCTGTGTTGAAATATGAGTTTACATACGTAACAGACAAAATCATAACATTTCATTTTATCGACTCTGTACACTCATCTTGTCATGAGTTTTGACGATCCCTTGTCCATTCTGTTTGCATTACTCTGTCAGAACACAATCGTTCTTAGCTATTGTACATTTCCTCTATGTATCTGTTTTGTAAATGAATTCTTGTTGACTTCTTAACAAATGAAGTCAAAATTCCGTAGGTAAAAGATTCTGTAAACGAATAGATTCACAAAGCTCCTTACATAAAAAATGTCAGTAAACTGATACGAAAAGGAATTATTATAGCTTTAACGTACGTATCAAGACAAAATTCAAATCAATCAAGGTTAAAAGGTTAATCAAAACTATTTAATTAGCTGAGTAAAACGTCTATAATAAATATAATTCAGAATTTTCATATCACAGTCAATCCCAATTCTCAAATAACCCCAATAAATTTTCCTGACAATCCGCTGTACATTTTGATGCACGAAACAAATCCCGTAATCTCTCGAAATATAGGGAATGCAAATATTTGAAATTGCTTCCTAAAAAAAGTACGTTATAACTTGAGAGGTGGGTGTAAAGTTTTTAAACCATAGGTACTCTTCGGGTTTAAAAGATTGCATAATGTCATATCTTTAGTTCCATCAACCAATTAGCTCCGTTCGTTGCTTGTTCGATTCAGCATGTTCTACTAACCCAAAAAAACTGTGACTTTGATTTCCTAAACAGTTTAATGGAAAATGGAAATCACTGAAATACAATCTGTTACAGACCTAGTTTAATAAAAGCCAGGCTGTCTATGAGTCACAGACAAGGAAAAAAAAAATACAAAAAAAAATAATGAATGGATCCAAGTTAGTGGTTTTCAGTCTTACTTTAGGAAAACGGAAACCACGATATTGTATTGAATAATTTTAATAACTTTAATTTTATTCTGAGGGACTCCTCTTGGTCTTCATCTTTCATACTCCATTTTAATACTATATCGCGGTTTAAAAAGTAACTCATATTATATTTAACAGAAAGCGTTTTGGTATTCAAACGCATATAATCATAATTCCAGAAACAGTTTACTAAATCGTTTTGCTGTCGTCTGCTCCAGTTAATAAAAATTCTTTAATAGATATTTTAATTTAGCTGTTGAGTTATACCTTGGTATTTTGTAGTAAAACTCCCTTGAAATCTTATAACGAGGGCTCATGGACACTCCCTCGCCAAACTCCAATTGAACATCGTTTTGTAAATAAAAAGGGGATGTTAATTTCATTTCCGAAATGTCCGTGATCGCAAAAGGTATTATAGTGCATTTGCCAAAGCCATAAAATAACAAAAATAAGAATCTATTCCAACCATTTTTAGAATATTGGCACATTTCGACTGTTGCAAAACTGTCCCATCAACATGTTTTTGGAATATGCGAACGCGTACCTTGCAACATCGGACATAAAATAAATATTCAATTTGATGATATCAAATTGCCCGTTTGATTTTTTCAGATAATTTGTGAAAACGCAATAAATAATCATAAAATGTACTAATCGCTAGAATGTAAAATATCTTTTTCGTTCAGCAAAAACAGACACCGGAAATGAAATCAGAGTCCACTTTAGCTTAGAAAATGCATTTGAATTGCATTTTGAGGAAGAGTGTACACGAGCCCTTTTCTCAATGTAGAATATCTTTTTCGTTCAGCAAAAACAGACACCGGAAATGAAATCAGAGTCCACTTTAGCTTAGAAAATGCATTTGAATTGCATTTTGAGGAAGAGTGTACACGAGCCCTTTTCTCATTGCATCCACATTTATCCAGATTTTGAAAAGTAACGCAATGACATTTTGGGGAACATTTAAATTATTATTAGCGTCTTCAATTATCTTGCAACTGGTTACGAATGAAGTAGAGGGCAGGTCTCGTTTTGCATTAAACCGACGACGACGCTTCGTTGGTGGACTGGGAGAGTTTCAGTTTGCAGTAAGTAATTCTTAAAAAAAAAGTATACATATAAAGTATGTAATGTTTACAAATACCACAGTTTAAAACTGAGTATCTTATCTATACTCAGAATCATTATATATGTACTAATCCCCATTCAAATCATATTGGTCCAGGAACTAAACGAGTTAGATTCCAATCATTTGGATCAAAATCAAGATGATGAACAAACTCAAGATTATCAACAGGATCAGAGTGATGAGAAACCCGAGTATGGCCCAAACTCACGACAAAGTAAAAACTATCCTAATTTCCCCCAAGAAAACGTCGACAATGATAACTACGAGCAATATTTAAGTACAAGAGCACCCTTGCAAGATCCAGAATACACATTTTCCGGGTCATCCTATCCGAGTCTAAATATCACTGAGTCTGAATCGCCTTCATCATCATTCGGGGATAATGTGAAGTCCCATTTTAACAAAAGAGTTTTGCCCTGGATCAACAACGCCTGGAGTCAAACCAAAGACTTCTTCAAGAAGCATTACAGGCTGTAATTTACAGCACTGTCTCGGAGCAATTTAGAAAATAGTGTTAACAATGAAAATCAAAAATGAATTACCGAAATTATAATATATTGTTTTAGTTAATTGGATCAAATAAATTGACGAGAAATAAATTTTAGAACCACCAATAATTTACGAAAATAGCACAAATGTTGGCATTTTTACTCAATCATTGTTTCTTGTTCGGTATATTCTAATGTGTATGTAACTAACTATATAATTAACTAATTGAAGTTACAACTTACTTACAGCACTGTTTCCGACCAATAATTAAATACAGTAAAAAATATCAGTTATTTATGCAAATGTGATTGCCAAATTGAAATAATAAATAAAATCGTACCTCAGTCATCAGCGATTTTACGAAAATAGAACAATGTTGACATTTTTTTATTCATCATCATTTTTAATTACGTACATTACAAAAACATTGCAAGTATTAGGTAATGTAACTGTAAACTAATGAAAAGTAGAATATATACCATTTCACCATACCATGAATCTTCATTCACTTCACAACCATTTTTTTCTTTGCTATTCGTTTTGAACAGGGTGGGTAAATTGGGAAATTAAACGGGTAACGTGCTATTTAATTATTATACTACAGTGATTAAAACTACACTGTGGTAATTAATGACACGGTTAAAAATAAGTAGAAAATTCAAAGTTAAAATAAGAAAATAGGAAAAGAAATACTCAAAAGAATCTGCATTCAATCTGGCTTTGAAAAAATCAGCTTTCGTTACATAAATTTAATTAACTACGATTCTGTCAGTTATGGCTCTATTTTTTCTACTGACTCATTGGAATGAATGAATTTACAACAGTTAACTTTTTACTAATTAATAGACACATAGAAAGAGAAAGTCAAGTCCACAACAAACAATTATTTACTTAATTGATTACAAATTCATTTTTGTGGCAATTTTTCTATTTAGCCTATTTATCTAACTTATAAATTATACACCAATTAATTTTTAATTTGGGTTAAATAACTGAGAGCTAATTTAATTAGTAACACCGAGATTGACTTTAATAATGTGTAATTTAAATGAGCTATTTTGCTTTTAAAAATTCTGCTTTAATTTACAGCACTCCAGAAACATTTAATTATAAGAAAAGACTCTTTTTTTTTTAATTTTCAGTTTCCAGCTGTAATATATAAAAAAATTCTATAATTTAAAAGTGTATTTAAAATTGTAATCAATTACATGGAATAATAGAACACGTATCTCTTCATCTTCACTCAACACCATACCCTCTTCTATTAACTAACTATCCATCCCATTTAAATTAATCATCACCTCATTCATTTCCCCTGTGATAGTGACACCACATTTACCACACACCGAAAAAATCTTACTGACTACTAAAGATCTTTTTTACGATGCATTATTAATTAATTTAATGATATTTCATAATAAGAAAGATCATATGTAACTGCAATGTAATGTAATAACAATTTAATTCCATCAATTGTTACTTTTACTTCGCATACTTTAATTTACACATTGCACCATCATCCATCAATTAATTTAGTTAATCAATGAATAAAACTGTTTCATAATAATTAGAAAAAACACAAAAGTTTATTAACTATTCATTAGAATAACTAATGTACCAGGTAACTTGTTCAACGAGCATATGAAAATTTTGTGAAATGGAGACAGACAATTCACCAAACAACTACATACATGCACACAGAAGTGACATATATACTCGTTAATTTAAATACAACTATTTTTTCGCTTAATACGTTTTTGAATCCAGCTCAATTCAATATCAATATCTTAAATAGATTTTCACGAAAATTTGTTTTTTTTTGTTGTAAATTTTAAGTTCATCAACCAATACCAATTGTAAAACTCATCCTCCGATGACCTTTTACAATTAATAATATTATATTACATACAATGCAATATAATAACCTTCTATTAACTTAATTACAGTTACAAGGAGGATGTTTTGTTTGTTTGAGGACGGCAGTTGAAACAAACAAAAAAATCATTTTTTACCAAACAAAAATTATGACGGTTTGGTAATAAAATGGTAGTAGATAAAATCTTAGTGAGAGTAGTTAAGATTATTACACATTTAAGATAACAATATGTACAGTTTGCTTTTTTACAAAGTTAAGGATATTTACAGTAAGTTGACATTTAATAATAATAGTTTAGTTAATAATAATATACAGTTTTTTTTGTTTATGATAATATTCAGTCTTACTTTTTTAAATTCCTCTATTATGATTCATTTTTTCCCTTTCATTTCAGTGGTAAAAATACACATTTTAATTAATTACAATTACACATAAAATTACGTACTTTGTAAAAATGTATACTTGGATAAAGCCATAGGTTTTCCAATGCTTTTTAATGTTCGAGCCATATATTTTTTTCTCAATCAATAAATTTTTTGATTCAGCCCGACTCAAAGCTTATCC
>VYYJ01001938.1:0-25412 GCA_021029165.1 Cyphoderus albinus
TATTGCTGGAGCTAAGCTTTTATCTTTTTCGTGTTCACTCTTTTGTTTGATTTGATTTGTTTTCCCCTTTTAGAAACGTAATTCTCACTGTTTAATAACACCATCGAAAATAAATAGCTTTGTTTGCTTCAAATAACAAAGAATGATTCAAGTGGTTATATTGATAACAACCGATTATATTTAAGAATGGGCATCATATATAATATAGGCAAGCATCTATATTAATATGTACAATTTTGCAATATAATAGATATTACAAAAGTCAGACATTATGAATAAAATGGTAAATTAACTATCACTAAAATTCCGGTTCATTGTACTTTTTGCGGCTGCTGCTGCTGTGGCGAAATTGATCCACTTGGTCTTTCATGTCTTCATCTTTCATCTCGGGGATGAAACAGGCAACGAATGCTCCGGTCAGAGCTACAATGCCGAATATGACACAAGGCAAGTCTGGATACACCGTGGTCTACAAAAAATGTGTTTGAATATTAAAATGGAATTTTTCACATAATTCAGTTCACTTTGCCATCTACCTATACCAGTAAATCAGCGACGTATGGCGCAGATATAGAACCAAAACGACCCATCAGTGAACCCGCCCCTTGACCCGTGGTCCTTACAACGGTAGGATATACCTCGCTAACGACCAAATAAACAACGGTGTAAGCGGAAGCCACGAAGAGCTTTCCTATCATGACCAGGCACGTCCTCACCATTTCATAGGAACTCGGTGCGAGTGCAATGAAGAGTGACGCGAGGCCGGTGAAGAGGTAGCACGCGATTAACGTGGGTCGTCGGCCCCATCGGCTCAAGAAGGGGACCGGCAGAAGTGCAGCTGGAACCTCCATTAGGGCCCTGGAGAAAATGAAATAAAAATTCTTGTTGAGATTTTTTAGATAATGTATTTATTTAATGTTGTGTAAGTAAAGGCTTACCCCAGAGAGACTAAGAGGAACGGATTCGAGGTCAAATTTGTTGAAAAGGCGAATCCATAGTAGACAAAGGACACACTCACAAAAAGTATCCAAACTGTGCAGCTAATTTTCGCGAGCTCTTTCGTGCTCAACAAGCTCTTGAAACTGGAGAGGCAGCCGGCCACTTGTGAAAGGAAGCCTTTTGCTCCTATATTTCTGTCGGAAAAAGATGAAACGGAAGAAGATGTTTCTTCCTTCGCTTTTCCTTTCTTTCCGTCTTCTTGTGTGGGATGAAAAGAATTTTTGTTACGATGATGATGATGGCATTGCTGAACCGCCTCCACTAAATCGGATCGCTGAGGTGGAGGCACTCGATTCAATCGAGCCATTCGCTCCAGTGCCGCTACAGCCTCGGAGTCACGGCCGTGCGAGGCGAGCCATCGAGGTGATTCTGGGAATATCCTAGATCACATTACTTTTTTCTGAAGGTGTCTCAGGTGACTTTAACAATTCATTGACCTTTGTCGTTTGATTAAATATTGTATTTTAATATGCTTGATAACATGCAGTGCAGTGTTCAATTCACTTCACAACTTCAATTACCAGAAAAATGAGACGAGTGAAAGGTGAGTCAAGGAAAAAGCTAGTTGGAGGTGTGACCATGTTCGGAAGGTGTAGGCGTACAAAGGCATAATGGCGTAGCCCACGCCGAAAAATAAGCCGGAAATGCAATACATCTTCGCTCTGCATTTTGTGTCACAGTGTTCTAGAACTGTCAGAATCACAATCACATTACTTAATTACAATGAATTACTGCATCCTTAAACCAGATCTAGGATAAAATTCAACATTTTGTAGGTAAAAAATGTATTAATGGCGTTAATTTAAAGCATACACCAGATACTTGTTGCCTGCATGCATCCAGCAGTTCCGATCGCAACCAGAAAGCGACATGCGATGAACATCATGTACGACGTGGCAAAACTCGTGAGAAATCCGCCGACAATGACAATCACGATCCCAGCTAAGGCAGAGTTTCTCCGTCCCAAAATTCTGGATTCGATTCGTTATTTCAATAATTATTACAGATTGAATAAATTTTTGATTGAAATCATTTTTCAAAAAATGAGGTTATTTTTGTTTGCATTTTTACTTATCATCCAAAGGACCAAAGCTGAGTGTGCCAACAAACGCTCCAATCATATAAAAAGCTTGAATACTTGCGACGAGATAGCGTCTTCCGCAAACTAGGTTAAACTTTTTTTGAAAAGCAAAATATTTAATTGGGTAACTTTTTTTGGGTAAAATGGGTCAGATGATTATTCATGCATTTTCTTTAATTGCATTGTATTTGCTTATGTAAGTGCTCGTTTGTATCGCAACCTTCAACTTTTCACCTTACCTCTGACACAATGGTGGAAGAGTAAATGGAGTTATCGTAACTCCAGTCTGTGCAGGTCTTTGTTTGCAGAGTTTTTTCCTGCTGTACCATTTGGTAAGCGAGCTCGAAGGATTTGTCGGAGTCCTCTAAAAGTTTGGTGTAGTCCATGTCGTAATATTGGCATTGGTCGTATTTAAATTGCTCATGTTCATCATTATCACTGTGAATGAGTGGAAACAAAAAAGTAGAAATTAGTTTTTTTGGCACTCCGGCGCGTAATTTGATGTTGTTGAAGCAAACTGTTACATAGTTATTTCTGGATGTAATTTTACTACAATGAAGCTGGGAAACTACAACTGACTGGGAAAGTTTTGGAATGGAAATATTCTTGATTTGCTCCAGGGACCAGGATGAGTTTTCGAGTGACTGGAGATGGCACCAGTGCTGGGGTACAGCACCCATGAAGATGTATCCCATTGGGTTCCACGTCAGGAGCACTAACTTTTTGGGGGAAAGCGGAGGGAAAAAGTGAAGAGAGTGAAAATTATCATGATTTGATTTAATTTAATTTTGTTTTTTGTTTGGGAATGGATGTTCATCTTTTGTTCATTATAATTGCATTGGTTTGGTTTGTGAGAGAAACTTACTTGAAGCGCTATAACACACATCGCAAGCCACTGGAATCGGCCGTGGCCGCCGACAAGCTGGAGTGCTCTTTCGAAACCGGATGTTTTAGTGGCGATGGTGCTGCTGTTGCAGACTGCCCCATGGCCATTTTCCACTGCATGGGCCACCACTTCTGCTTCTCCATCTGTATTTGCCTCAATATCACCACTTTCCGGTTTACACATGATACTATTTGAATGATATTTTCGTTGTTGGTCACTCGACTCGTTATTTTAGTTATCGAGGAAATTAACTTTTTTGTTTCCTCAAGCTTCTGTTTGTCTCCAAAAAGTTGCTTTTAAACTTATTGTACCACACTGGTCACTTACGGATGCATTTGTGGTTTATTTTTTAATAAACATTTTGAAATCATTTTATTTATTTTTAAACTTGTTGAAGTTTACAAAGAAACTATCAAAAACACAGTAATTATTCAAGATAGAGCGACCTGCAATTATTTTACTACAAAATACTGCGCAGAGTTTATAGACAACGTCAAGTAGTAACTAACATGAGTGACGGTTGTATAAAAATTACGAGTATTTAACAAGTGTGGCTTGTATCACCTAAATTGCAGGAGCCGGGCAAAAGTTCAGAAGTGTCAGACAAGGTGTGTATGAAACTAATCTGGAGTAATTAAGCTACTGTTATTTTGTGTGTAACATAAAAATGAATAATTTTTCCTGCAGACATAAAAATATTGATCAAATGTGTCAATTCATCACTTTTTATCTACGAATTATGCGAACTTTGTGAGAAAATAAAAAGATCGTAAAAAGATATTTTTCAAACTTTCTTACGACAGATTTTAACAGCTTTTTTCATGGAACACTCTTTTATAACACAGATTACACATTCTCTGCGTTTCCTTTTAGTTTCCCTTTTTACTATATTACAACTTGAGGTTTGATCTGCTCTTAACCCTAATGGAAAATTGAAGTGTGTAAAGAAGAGGGAAAATAAAAGCAATGGGAATATTATATTTGATGCCCATATCCATATTTTGCTCAAGTTGCAGACACAAGAGACGCAGCTTAGATTTTTTTATGAAAGTCGCAATGGATGAGCTCCTTTAATTCGTTATGAAAAGAAACTCGGTAATAAAAAGGATTTTTATTGCTGGCTTGATGAAATGTGTTGACAGAGAGTTGACACAGGAGAAGAATATTATGGATGATATATGAAATGTGATTGGGGACGGAGAAAAAATTAAGATGTAAGTTGAAGCCAGGCAGGGAGTTGAGATTGAGATGTGAGTGACTTGAAATGGCAGTAATATTGTTTGCCTCTCTGCAGACCACGTCCCGCCCCAGAATCAAATGAAAAGAATAAAACGAATCTCTAGAAAGGATTTTGGTTAGTCGCTGGTCTAAAGCTATCATTTACTTAATTACATATTTTGTATCTTATTTCGTGTGTGGAGAGTGAAAAAAATCAAACAATTTTTGTTTTCGATTATGGCCATTATGTAGGTATTGCAATCGAAAAATGAAAAATGGACACTCATGTACTTTTGTGAACGAGACGAGCTGCATTTTATTTTATTTTATTATCTTTGATTGATTCGGTAATCCAGGGATTATGATTTGATTTGAGAATGAGCTGAATTCAACTTTTGAAAAAGAAAAAAGAAATTTTTCCAGCTGGGAATTCTGGGATGGATTGCATCGTGTACCAATTGAGTCGAACTTTATTTCATTATTGACAAAAGGGATTTTATTGAGAGTGAAGTTGGGTTTGGACAAAAAGGGATTACGAAGTCGAGTCGAGTGAGTGGAAAGTTGAAAAAGTAGGGCAGAAAAGAGTAGACTTGCAAATTGATGTATATTATTATATCGTAAGCAGTGAGTAGAAATAAAAAATAAAAATAATAGTATAAACTGAATACCTACTTGTTTTTATTGAAAATGGATTGAATTGATGTGTGTGCACAATTTTGTGTGTTTGGCTAATAAAATGAGGTAAAGTTGTTAATATTATGGTAAGTCTATTATATTGCATTGTTGTTTCACCGCTTATCGTCCACCAATGTTTTTATTTCTTAAGCCTTTGATAAAACCCGGATTTTCTCTTATCAGCCTACTTAAGTTAAGTCTATCGATATCAATACATACAGTTCTGATAAATAGATCCTAACGCTACATTGCATATAAGATAAATTCACAAGCAAAAGTTGAAAAATGCTTTTTGATGGTACATGCACGTATTATTGATTTCTACGCAGCAGGCGATTCTGCTATGAATCTTGAAAAAAAATTGATGGAAAAGTTTGGTGGGATTGATGATTTTACACCTAATAGCAGCAAACAAGTATTTAGTTATGGCGCAGCGTAATATGTAGTTATTAAAGAGTTTAGAATTATGCAATTATTGCAATCTGCTGTATACAAAACCAATCTGAGCATTAAAAGATTGCTTTCGGAATCTTTCTGCACAGAATTCAGCTATTTTCGAAGTAAAGTGATTGTAGGCATTGAAGTATTTCATGACAAAATATTGTAATAAAGTACTATTATGCCGCAGCAATTTAATTATATTAATTGTTTCAAAAACGAGTTCTGCTTGCATAGAAAATAATTTATTTGCAAAAGAAATATTTATATCTGAGAATATTTTGCATTCATTATTTACACTTTAACTAAAATAGAAAATAATTTGTATTAGTTAAATATATAATCAGAAGAATATAATCATATTTTTAATGTGAGGTACTTCACTTTAAGAATGTTTAGTATCAAGAGCTACTGCAAGCACATATCTACTACGCTGCTTGGCATTTTGTTTTTAAATTGCCTCTTTTTAATAGCGCATTAATATTACAAACTGAATGGTTCAGCTTTCAATCGGCTTCAATATACAGAATAAAATTTGCCCTTCAAACAATAAAATTTCCATTTTAATGATAATTCTCTTTCAGTAGTATTCCTTCATGGAGGATAAGGCATGACATGATAACATAATTATACAGTAATCGATTTCCTTCGATGAGCATGAGGATTTTCGAATTCCTCCGAAGAAAAGAAGACAGCATTAACACAGGCAATAATTTTCTCACATTGCTTATCTCGGAAATAAAATGTGTTTTATTTCCTCTCATTTCATTTCCGCATAGAGATAACTTTATCACGCTGACTTTTCTCCTTAATACTAGTATACTTCTGCTACTACGACGAGCGAGGAATTAAAAAGGTCTTGAAGGAGCCCTAAAAATATTTATTACCGGCGCAGCATACAAGCAACCGAATCTCTTCGTTTTTACGGCCTTCATTTACTAGATGACGATGGCATAACCAAGCCATTATTTTTCGGCTACTACTAAAGCTACATAATCTATGACATAATATAATATTATAATATAATGGGAGAAACGAGGATTAATAATAGCCACTTTCGCTTGCTACATCTTCATATCCCATTGTAAGTGGCGTTCGCGTTGCAGAGACGCTACTGCTACGGACCAGTATCGGGTTCGACCCAGCTCAGCTTTCTCTTGAGGTCCCTCGCTCTCTCCTCGTCCGCATGCAGCTCAATCTCGATCACTTTGTCACTCATCTCCAAATTCTTGGTCTCCGGCAACAGGATGGAGACGAAGCCCGCCACAATGGACATCACGCCGAAGATAACAGTGGGTAGGTCCCGGTAGATCGTTTGCTGCGCAATAGGTAATAATAAGGCAATCAATATAATAAAAGTGGGACATTATTGTCTGGGGAAAGAAAGGAAGTTTTATCTTCTTTGGGTTTGGATGGAGGCGGAGGAGGTGGAATCCTCAATGAATGGAGGATCTCGAGGAAATTGCTAATCCTTTTCTTTCTTGTGTTCGTTTTTACGTGGAAATCATAAAAATGGGGACTGACTGCGAAATAATGGAATCGTGTATAAAATAGTAGAGACTTTACCATAAGATCGACAATGTAGGGAGCGGAAATTGCTCCAATGCGCGCCGTAAAAGCTCCAACGGCAAGTCCAGTCATTCGCAACTCGGTTGGGTAGAGCTCCGCTCCCAGCAGATAGATTATTGCAAAGCCCGAAGAGACAAATAACTTGGCCAGCATGGCCAACACGATCCGAACCACTTCATACTCTGCATCACAGTAACAGTGCATTATAGCATTTTGTTGGGAACAAGAAAATAAAAATAAAATGATGTAACGTAACGTAGCCTAATGTATTTATGTAATGTAATGTAATGTTATAATGGAGCTTTTCCAAAGTCTAGTGTGTCCCTAGACCTTTTTCCCATCAAAAAAAAAAACAAATAAAATTCATCGATTTTCCTTTTCTTTCTCTGTTTTAGTCTCCTAATCCCCTTTTCATTTTCATTATCTAGTTATACGTAGGTATTTTATAGCACACAGCCGCACAGCGCCATGCCATGTGGCCAATATGTGTCATCTCCAGGACAGACACTGCACAGGATTATTTGTCGATGGGAACTGTGCCGCAATTACTTACTTATTTTTCACTCTTCTGACTCGAGTTAGCTATTGTTATTTATCCCATTTTGCCAATAAATTTTGTGGAGCGGATAACCGAGTTAAAGTATAGATAATTACATAAGTAAGTAAAGTTGCTTTGTATTGTGTACAGTACCCGAGGGTGTTCTCGATAGTGCGAGCATGCAGATCCCGGTGAGAAAAAAGTTTCCAACGGTCGTTGGTCGCCGACCCAGCTTCGAGACGAAAGGGACGACCACGGTGTAAGCGGGCACTTCCATTAAACCTCTGTGTCAACAAAACGTGAAAAAGACGGTTTTTGGAATTATTCTCCCATTCAGCTATAAATACATTGTGCATGACACAGATCGGCTGGAAATTGGAAGCAACAGGAAATTTAATTCTCTCTTTTACGAGAAAATGCGGATTTCGGGGAATCGGAGGCTTTGTAACACTTTACTTGGGAGTGTGCCGAGTTGAGTTGATTTTACAGACAATTTACTTTTATTTGCTTTACCCCAAAAAGACTAAAAGATACGGATCTGAGGTGAGATTGCCGGAAAAGACGATGCCGTAGTAGATCATGGCGACGGAGGCAAATATCCACCAGAAGACCAATGACCGACGACGGATTTCTGAGGTTCTCATTAAATTAGCAAAATTCCGGACGGCGGACTTGAGGAATTTCCGAATGAGATTGAGAATGAACATGAAGCAGTTCTCTGAGGCAGGCTCGGAGTGAGACTCTGGAGAATTTACATTTGAATTTGCGTTATCATTAGTATTAGCATTTGCATTGCTTTCAGCGTTTTGCTGTGCTCTTTGAAGTTTTATTTTCTTTTGATCAATGGTCCTCCGTCTCTCTGGACCGCAGCTCAGCTTTACGATGTCTTCCAAATCGTGACGGTTCGGTTTCGGCAGTTTGTTCGTTTTTGCTATCTCAAAGAGGCTATCAAGAGCTTTTTGTGTTTCGCCGTGGGTGGCCAACCATCTTGGAGAGTCCGGAAGAATCCTAAATACAATATTCAGTCATAATTTTTAAACAATGTTTGAATTTCAGATTTTTGAAAAAGGGTCCATTTCATCTATAAAAATACGATGAGATCACGTACCAATAATAGATTATCAAGTGAAGGGAAATCAGTCCAAACGAGAGCTGCAGGCTGTACCAATTACGCCAATAGTAGGCCATCGCGGCAAGAAGCATGTAGCCAATTGCAAAGGGCACCTGCACGACCATAGCGAAGAAAGCGCGATAATCCTTGTCCACATGCTCCGTCACTTGAAGTAGAAAATAATGGGAAAAATGTCCATATGAATATTATTCAGAGAAAGTAGAGAAAGTTTCGTTTTTTGTTTTGTTTTATTTGCATACTGAGAATGAAGCTGTTCTGCATGCATCCATTCACTCCAAAGGCAATCACAATTCGGAACAAAAGGAACATCCAATAGGAGGTCGCAAATGAAGCCAAAATTCCCCCAACCGTGGCGAGTGTCGCCGAGATCAAAATCACTTTTCTCCTGCCCAGCAACCTGACGAGCAACAAGAAGCCACAAAAATATTGCTCTCAAAACATGAACCGTAGAGGGAAGTCATAAAATAGTTAAGTTGTAGCATCGTATCGTATCGTATCGATATTTTACTAGACCAACATAGACTCAAAACGACATCAAAAAATCAAGTTTGCGTCTTTGTTTATTTTACCGATCGGATAACGAGCCAAAAGTGAGCGCTCCCACGAGCCCACCTGCCATGTAAGAGCCTTGGATTGTGGCTGTCATCCAGCGATTGTGACAAACGAGATCAAACTGTGCAAACAAAGATCAAAAGGAGAAAAACGATCATGATGATGTTGTTGATGATGATGATGGTGAGAGAAAGATGAAATAGGCAAATAAAATGGAATGATGAGAAATGACGATGGGTACGCTTGAGTCTCCTGTATCACATCTCATCATATCATCGTATCGTGATTGTGATCACACGCTGAGGAACGACACAGGACAAACAATAGTAAAACGTTATGATGAATCATGTATCATATCATATCGCATTAAATATGAGGAAAATAGGAAATGTGATCACAATCATCGCTTGCATCGCATAACGTCGCATAAACACAGAATAAAAACTTATTTTGTACTTCAGTGGCCACAGTCGATTGGTACATGGATCGATCATAGTCCCATTTCACGCACTCCCTTCTTGTCGCATTCTCGAAGTCGGCCTTGGCAAGAGCCTCTTCAAAAGAGGAGGACGACTCGAGAAGACTGGCGTAGTTTATGTGGTAGTACTCACAGTTACTGTATGCAACCTTCGTAGGGTTATTCTGATCTCTGGAAGATGATCGGAACGAAATTCCAAAATAAAAATTGTTTTTCTGCTTTTTATTGGATTACATAACAAATGTGACTTACACTCGGCGTGGAATGGATATTTGCTTGATTTGGTTTGTAGTCCAGTTGGAATGCTCGAGTTCTGGAATGAGACACCAGTGATCAGGTACAGCTCCCATGAACGCGTAGCTGATGTGGTTCCAGGTCATGACGATAAGCTAAAAAAGAAAGGAATCCTTTAAAATGCATTTTACTCTAATTCATCTATCATCCAAGAACCGAATAAGTTAATATTTATTATATTAATTTCACCTGAAGTGAAACTATGCCTAGGAGCTTATACTGGAAGCGACCGTGACCTCCGACGAGGTCAAAGACTCGCTCAAAGCCCTCCCCACTGTTCTGCTGCTGATCAGTCGGTGACAGGCCCATGATTTAAAAGTCGATTTTATGTTGAAAAACTAAAAATAAATCTGGAAGAAACAAAGGAAATAAAATAAAAGGAAAATCGAAAAACAATTTTGAGCTAATAATGGTCGTGTGGAGCGACAGGCACAATCAGCATAATATAAAAATAAATATAGTGCCATTATACACGCTGAGCGTGTACAAAACGAAACGAAACGTGCATTGGTGACATAAAGTGTATCAGATCAGTTAGTACATATTTTGTATGTTAAGGTTGAGTTTGACTTTGTATGGGGGTATTTACTTCTAAAAAACAATTTAATCTCGGGAGTGCATTGTTTCATGTGGATGGAATGGATGCAGGAAGGAAATTGTTGGGAACACTTGGAGAAAGTTAAATGATGGCTCGCAGCGGGACGCAGCTTGGCTAACCTAAAAACTTACTTCAATTTATTCTCCCCACTTACCGACAACTTGGAGGTTTAGGTTTGAGTGAGTGAGTGGCGACGCAGGGAAAGAGAGACAAAGTAAAGTCGTTTGTTGTTCGTCGCTCGCTCGTGTAAGTTGAGTTTAAAATAAAAAATGTCACGCTCCGACTCACTCTCTATTTTCTCTAATGTCCCTGTCCCTGTCTTGTGCAGCGTTTCCGTTCTATGGGCGACTTCAAAGAATCATGTGTGTTTTTTATTGTTCCCCCACTTTGATATTTGATAGGCAGGAAAAATTAGTTTTCGAAGGATGTGTGCATATTGTAAATACATTTTATACTATGAGTGGTCCTTTGATGTTTCTACTTTAGTAAGGTAGTAGTTTACTTGGTTAGTTTAGTTAGTTTGGACTTTGTATGTTATCCACATTGACATTAAGAGAGACGGGGTAAAAGATGATGAACATCAAGCTGCTGGCTCCACTTCCAGGAAGGAAAGTTGCAACTAAAGAAAATTCATTTTGGTTTCGCTAAGATTTTTTTGGATGTGTGCAAAGTATGCAAGAGTTATTTTTATTATATTTTATGGTCACACAGACACAGAGCACAGTTTCTAAAACAATATTATTCTAATATGATCAGACTTTGTATTTAGTATATGCTTATTATATTAAGAATGCATCGTGATCATGATTTGCTGAGATGATGAGAGATTTCAAGATCACATCATATCATGGTGAAATGGAGGCATTATTAAATGTTTGAGAAGAATTGAGATATTGCCTAAATTGATATTGCCTTGATCCAACTCTGTTTGTTGCAGGCAGGATTTGCGACAGAGATGAGGATGAGATGAGAAGTTATGGAGTTCAGACTATTGGAGCTGCTTTTTGTATCCATTCTTATTCTACTTAATATATCAACTTCCATCCAAAATATTCCATGCGTGCGATATGATACGATCTATTTTAATATTAATATAATCATAAAGTACTTTGTTTAACTACGCGAAAATGCTCCACTTTATTACTTGCCACGCAGCAATCTCATATTAAATAGTCTGTGTTCCCAGTAGTCTCTACTATTGTATAGTGACCTATTTATTCTGCAGTCTGTGAAAAGGAGAAAAGCGGCCTTTGTTTAAAAACGAGAGTGAGACGGATTCGGTTGCAGAATTCGGGAAAAAACGACTGGGAACTCAAAGAGCGAATAATAAGAATTATAATGATGAGATGATAATGCTTCGAGCTCTTGTGACAATGACAATATTAGAGTATTACTGTATGATTTTATGAGGAACAAAGTTTGAAATAAAAGCAATAAAACGAGAGGAACCGGAACAGACAGACAAATTGCTTTAATATCATGGAAAGTAGTAAACGCACGAGTTCATGTTTCAGCTACATGTGACCCATTCAAAATGTAGGATGCTTTTGCAGATTTTATTGCCACGTTTTACCCTGAAGGACAAAAATTTCCGTTTCAATTCTTGGCTTTGCTTTGAAACGTGTCCTGTTGCTCTGACTCGCTTCGTCTGTAACTGCTACTGTAACGGCTCAATTTTACGCATTGTAACAGAAGAAAAAACGCTGTTTTATTTTATTGCTTGAACCCCATCATCATTAATCGTGATCACTCTTCCCTCTAATTTCGTTTGTTTTGCCAGGCTAACTGGCAAATTAAAGTGATGAGATGAAGATGAAAAGCTTTAAAAAGTACCAAAGTAAACGTAGAATTGAGTTAGACTAAGCTAAATTGAAGGCCAGAAAAACCCAGAAGCCGTGTTTAGTTTAACAAAAATTGTCTCAATTTTTACAATACAACTTCCAAACTATCTATGAAAATATCTTTGAATAAATGTCTAGAGAATTTTCAATTTACCTTAAGTAAATATTTTTATTTATCCGGTAGAATAACGTAGATATTAATGCTTGATTAGTTTTAATGATCTCATAATTTTTTTCACCAATACCTATAAATAAATGAATTTTCACTAGTAAAATATATTCAATATTTACGACGTCTTATTATTAAAATTTTAATTGCGACTTCAACCGGAATGTATCTTGTGAGATGTAATCAATCGAATATTTGATACTGGTGAGTGAGTGAACCGCGATCAAATTCGGACTGAACTGTTTTTCTTTCGCTTCGAGGCGTAGTCAGTTTAATGTCAAATTTAATTGATAAATTGCGTTGCTGCACTTTATCTAACAGAGGATAGGGGGTTTTTCGAAAGATTGCCGATCGGATTCACTGCATTGCAGCAAAATGAAAAACCGAGGTTATTTTTGGTCATCATTATTATCTATGAGATGTGATATGATGCTGTCACCTTGCTTCGTGCTACATCGATGATGCTTTGTATTAAGATGCATACCAGCGTACTAAATTAGAAAATTACTTTTCGGATTCAACAACTTTTAAAAACATCTAACATCTAACTAGCCTTATTATTATCAACAGTATTATATGTAATAGGATATAGCGATGAAATCAAGTGATTATCAGTCATGTGTAAATGAAAGCAAAAGTGTAAAGTGTAAAAAGTGGACTTGGCTGCCTCGACTGGACTATTTATTATACTCTGGTTTATTTATTTGGAAAAGTACAGATCCATGGTCTATTATTTAAATCAAAATGTTTGTTTGTTTGTTCGTCCCATATTAACTATGTTACAGTCAAATCTCTGAGTAAGGTTACATCAATAAAATACCTACCTGAAAAATATTATTTAAGAAAATGTGGTGCATACAGTAATGCGGAAAAGAAGGAAACATTTTTTTCCTGATTTTGTTTCCGACTTAATTTTTACATTTTAAAACCAAGAGGTTTTCAAATATGCGATGATGCAGTTTCATGTTTTATACGAAACTCAAGATTTCTGCTGACATGCCACTTTATGTTTAAGTTTTAAAAACAATTGATCTTTAATTACCTTGCTGCTGTTTTCCAAATAAACTGAGGCAGTTTTGTTTAATTAAACTATTATTACACCCAAATATCATATTATAAAGGTAAACGCCATCGTAATCTGCAGTCTTTAAAATCGACAACTCACACACATTTCTTCAAAACGGCGAAGAAATGTTTTAAATACATTGCATTTCCACCTGATTAAAAAAAGTCACTTATCAGTCAGCCACCGCACTGTAATTCACGGACACCAAAAAATTAAAAATCTGGATCGATAAGCACTGCAATAAAAATGAATGAACGGAAAAAATCAGTAGATCAAACTTTGGATTGGAGCAAGGTGAAGGTGAGGATGAGCAGATGCAGACAATAGTGCTGGAGCGAGCAGAGGCTTTGTGATTTCTGATTATCTTGTTGTTATCATTTACCTCGCACATGCTGCTCTTTACTCTTAAATATGGTCTGAGTTTTTAATATCTTCGAATATGGGCAGAATCCATAAACAAAATTGTTAATATAATAATGTTATTTTGATGACCATCATCACATCATCAGTCTTAATCGCCATTTTTGTCATTCATTGCATTGCCATATTTTTAGCAACTAACCGAACCGTTTCATAGTACGATACAATACATTCCTACTATTCGCAGGAACGAATAGGAATTGGTAATAATTAATTCACTCACTTGATCTAATCTAGACTGGACCGTCATTATCATAATCATGGTTTTGTTTGCGACAAACGTGACGTTTCATTACATAACCAACAAAAGAATCATTGCCATTGCCACATGTTTCCAATTCATTCACCGGTTCATGTTTAATCGGTTTTGTTTCACTGCTCATTTGAATAATGTTGTTAAGTTTCGTGATGATAATAATGATACGATAATGATTCTTGGTTAGTTAATCATTAAATACAGCTAAATAGACAAGTTCATGTATTGTGCTTGTGGTACATAATGTGAATCCATTTCGTAGCCTAGAATGACGAGACGTATTTGATATTGGTTGAATTAATTTTTATTTATGGGAAATTCTCAGTTATGGCCAATTAAAAAATGTGGCTGGGTTTTTTGTGTTAATTCAATGTCTAGGACAATGTAAGACTTGGAAGTCGAGTTGTTAGTGTTAGGCCATATCATAATAATAATTCTATCAGATACGCAGCAATTTGCTATTTTTGCCATTTATGTCACGATTTCATATTCTTACGATAAGAATTTTATACCGTATTCCATTGGACATCTACACTGAACGACTGTAACTTTCTCTCTGAAGAAGAATTCCAAAACGTAAGTCGAAATGCTTTCTCAGACCTGTAACAGAATGTGTTGCATGCAGCACATAAAATTTCGTGGCTCATGCCAATTCTGTCGCTGAGCACGAGGAGATAAAGTGTTATAAAAATGAAAAGCTTCGTTCATGCAACTTCACATTTGAGTCTGCACAGTGGAACGTGTTTCAACGATTCCCTGTTCCACTGGCCCATAAAGTTGGGTTGATGAGAGTCGATGAAAAATGCGGTTTTCGCATATTATACATTGCAAAAGATGGATTTCTCTGCGTAGGCTTTGACCTTCCATGTGCAATATAAAGTCCCATTGAATGTACAATTCCGTTATGCAATATTATATAAAGTCAATGTGACCACGTTTACATAAGGCAATTTGCAAACTTTATCGGTTAGAAATGTGCTACTGTTCCATTTTTTGAATCGTAAAATAAAATGAGCAATGTTCATGTTCTTGTACATATTACAGACATAAATTAAACTTTATGTTTAACACTTGACTCACCTTTACAGTTTCGGTTGTAAAGTGGAAACGTGGCCGCGCTGTTGACGGTTGACGCTTATTGAATTTATGTAGATGTAGACATTGCTGCTGCCAGATGATGACACAAAAGTATGATCTAATATAATAATAGTCACCTGACATTTTGCAGATCACCATTTAAGAAAAACTTTGCTTCACTTTGAAAAGGATTGCACCATCTTTTAAAATAGGAAGGAACACGAGTAACAAAAAATTCTTTCTGGTGACTGACTGATGACTTTATTTGGATTCATCCGTCAAGGGAGCAATAAAAATGGATTTAGTTACTTTTAGATACTTGAACAAATTATTTGGGCCATGCATGGACATGACGGTGTCGGCTTTCTTCTTGTGTTACTGCTCGTTCTGAGTTTCTGAGGCTCTGCTTGTGGCCACTATCACAATCAAGCGCAATGCAAACCGAGACGGACGGAACACAAAAGAGGCGGCTGCGGCTGACTTGTTAAGGTTAGTGTTACACAAGTAGACAAGCGATGAAATGAAATTGTAAAATGGAGTGAGAGAAACAAAACTACTTCAAACTGGTTGTTTCATAAACAATTTTGTGTCTTTCGGAATTTGACGGAGTGTGACGACGGTGTAAGAAAGACTTCAATAAGTTTATATGCCTAATTACTTTGCATTTGTGCATATGATCAGTTAATTAGAGTATCAAGAAGGAAAGGAAAATGAGTGGAGATCTGCCAAAATAAATGGAGAAGTTTTCCTGAATGAAACTAAGGTGAGGTGAATGGAAACGATTATGATACACGTGCTGTGTGGTTTTAATCAGAAGTTAATTAGACATTAAATTGCATGTAACACGATACACATTGCAATTATTTGTCTCAATCAAGTTGTGATTTTTAAATTATTCACGCATAGACGTATGCATACCTAACATTTTTCTGTTTTTTTTTTCTTTATCTCTTTCCTCCACGAAAACTCCTGACTTCAAATACATAAGTACTTCTGCTAAAGATTTTCCTTATCTAACGGTTTTGGTAACGTATCAAGCAATCATGCTACAAGTAAATTCTGAAGGACGTTCCCATCTTGTAGCTTTCAACATTGGTTGATTTCGTGCTGATTTTCGGCAAGATGAATTGACCATAATTTTTGGGAAACATAAAATAGGCACTTGTATAACTAATTATAATAATGTGATACTAGTACATCACTATATTTGAGTGTCGAGCTTGGAATGTAGGCGTATGTAATTTTCTTTTTCAATTTCCTCATAAAATATGAGTGTTTATGACCTGAAAATAAAACTTTTAAATGCGATTTTGATGGTTTCAAAACAGAATGGAGATTAAAAATTGGGAAAATTTGATTGAACATTACATGGCTTAAATGTCGACAGTGGGTGGCTGTGGCTGTGGCATGTGATACGTTCCTTTTAATACCTACGTAATTCTGCGATGTTAATAAGAGTGCGCTATCTTTTGAATCTTCATTTGTTGCATGCAGACGAAATCATTGCATGCATACCAAAAGAATTTCTAAACATACAAAAATAGTAAGATTTGAGAAAAACACGTCAACAATAAATAAATAGTATTATATAAATATTGTAGTGTCATGTATATTATTTATGCTTGTATATTTTATGCATAAAACTGTCTGCTTGTGAGAAACGTGATGTTTTGGAGCGACCTTGAGAAATGATTTCTTTCTTACCTTGAAGTTCTCAAAGCACCGATAAAGAATAAAATATTTTCTTCGGGCCGGAGCAACGAGTTTTAGAAAACGAAAATACTCAAATCTGTTAGGCTTCTTACCAACACTGTTTGGTTATTTATTTTGGACGGCATCTGAATCTTCAATTCAGTTATATTTGATGAAACTGTTGCATTTTTGTCTAGGATGTTAAACATGACTATAATGATAACCGCTACTGTTGAGTGATAAGCAATTAAAGAGTCACCACCAGACAAGAGGGAACATGATCATGATATTATGAGCGGAGAGGAAAAATTTCGATTTGAAAAAATTTCACATCTGTGACCTGTCTGTCTCTTTTTCACATTTTTCCTTTCCTCTTCTTCTCTTTGGATGTTTTGGATTCATTTAATATTTTTCTGATAGAAAGTCTTTGATTAGCGTAAAATGGCGTAAAATGAGGAAGCAATTTTGTGCTCAGACAATAATTGAGAAATCTTATTAAATTTTCACATTTTCCTTCTTCAATTTGTTGTGTCCATTAAAAATTGGTTAAACGAGCCGAGTGAGAAATGGGACGGGAAAAATGTCGCTAGAAAAATAGACATAGGCATCACGTAAACGAAAGATATTCACGAAGCATATTTTATTGCTGGCTTATTTTTGGGAGTGGGCGTTCGTTCAAAAAGGAGGTTGCTTACTCACGATCAGTTACTTACTCGCAGAGTAAAACAGTAGCAGGGAGCAGGAGAAGATGCAGCAAGAGCTAATATAATATAACATACTATTACCAATTCTAAGTGGAATGCTCCGAGTTGAGTTGGCATTCCGATTTTGGTGTGGGAGGAAGTTGAAAACGAAGATGAGGATGAGGAAAGGAAAAAGAAAAACACATTTCTGCACGGTTCGGTTGTTGAAACCTCTTTACCCAGATTCTTTTAGCATTAAAGTTTCAAATCCACTCATTCTCACTCTCTTCACACTCACTCTTGTCTTTTTCTATTAGAACACAGCAGAATGTTTTCGGAAGTTTGCTCGTTCTTGAAAAAGGAAACATTCACGCCATTTTGCATTTGAGCATACTGACAAGAACAAGGCCGTTAAGCATTATTATGATTGTTGCATATACATACAAAGCAGAAAAAAGAAGAAAAAAACAATCTTCAGATAAACTTTGTCGAATTTGAACGAAAAAATCTTCGGACGGAATTGAAATTGGTCATGTATTTTTGAAAGCAGTTCATCCATGGAATTTTTGTTCGAGCCAACCGTTCAAGTTCGGACACTTCCTCTGATGTGATGATGATGATAATAACTGTGATGTGGTGACGATGAGGATGGAGGTGGAGATTTGGAGACATGGCAGAGTACAGCGTATCCGCATGCAAATATAATAATAATGTAAATATAAGTTAGAAGTAACAATTTCTGAAAATATGTAATGTTGACGATCGTGATGATAAGAATGATGATGTTTAAGTTAGAGTCAGTAATCGTCGGCAAATGGCCAAAAATATATATAGAGATTACGTCCTATTTTCAGGGGAAAAGTTCACTTTTAGAGTTCAGTCTGGTAGGAACTGAGAAGTAAGTGGATTGTCTGGCAGTCTCCTGAAAAGTGTCGGCGGAGGATCAGATTAGATTCGGGGTGAACTTGCAAAAGAACAAAAAATTGTTACAATTTATTACCAAAGAATAATCTTATCTTGTGTCCAGCCGGTGTAATAGAATCGTAGGTTTTCAAAATTTGTTCCCAATAACCAAACTATTTTAAAAATTGTTTTAAGTGTCAGTTTCAGTTCTTTTTGTCTGAAGCAGAAAAAAATGAGTTTGAAAAAGGATACAAGAAACACGCTGTTGGACGTGCTGAAGAAGGAAGGCATGCCTCCAATCATTGACAAAACGTTCAACTCCATTTGGGAAGCGTTCGCGAAAACTCAGCCATCAATTCTCAGCTCAGCATGTAAATGCATGCAACAATTTTAAAAATTGAATATAAAAAATTCGTCATGATTATTAATTATCAAGTATTAATTATTATTATTATAGCGAGTTCTGATACTGCTGACACCGATATTTGGGGCAACCTCCAAAAATGCTTGGAAAAGTTTGGCGTGCAGCCCAACATTGCCAAGAAGGTGGTAACATCGATGAAGAAAAAGTTTGGAGAGACTCCGTCCATTTCCGACATCAAGGTGATGATGAGCACTTAATTTAATCTGGAATGTTGCAATAATTAATGATCATGATCACAAATGTAAGAAAATAATTTTTTGGTAAAAGGAAAAATTCCGTAATTGCGATCTGATAATTAATCTTAATGTTAGATATTAAATGTTCTAGCAAAACGTTGATTATCGTATCCTTAAATCCCGCTTTTCAAATCATTTAAAAATGTCTTTAAAATCGCACTGAAAATCTGGATTATTTTTTAAAATGTGATTTTTTCCTCGTCTGAACAAAAATGCATTAATTACATTTAATATGTCGCTCGCTGCTGTATTTTTTATTTTGTTAGTGAAGAGAACCTATTGAAAAATCTACCTTTTCGTCTCATGTTTTAGTCCTTTTTAGCAGAGTTTAGATTGATTGCATTGATGAATTTGAAGAATATGCGTCTTTCTCGATTCTCGGAAAAAATCTTTTTGCGCTTAATCAAGTATTATTATTACTATTATTTACATTATTAATTAATATATTTTAATTGTTATTTTTGAAGGATGTCAGGTGGAAATAAAAAGATAAAAAGAAAAAAATCAGCTATGATTTCCCGTAATATTATTGCTTCGTTGTATAGCGGATATATTTAACTCAATCAATATGCAAATTAGTAAAGTAGGTAAATTATCATAATGATTTGTGAGTTCCTTAGTTTTAACTTCAAAGGTGCCAGGGACGTCACAAAGAGATTTAATTTGGGTCGAGTCAAAAGCGTAGTGATAATAATTACGTTTATTGTTATCGACACTTCATAAATTGCACCATCTCTGGGAGTGAAAAGAAAAGTTTGCTCGTGATGATAACCATAAATATGTAATTTATCACATGTACATAGGTATGCATAGCATGATGATAATAAAGTAAAGATGAAAGAAAGTCAACTAGCAAAAGTAAAAAATGAGTAAAACGCAAACTAACTTTACATACTTACGTGGGTTGGTCGGTAATTATCATATTGTTTTATTGGTCACATACATACAATTAACCTTTCCATATAGTTATGAAGGTAATTAATAAGTATATAAGTTTCGCTTTCCAAATGTAATTGCATAAATCTTTGAGTTCTTGAGTTTGGAATAAAAAATAATGAGTTCCATCAAAAATTTGGTTCATTTCATAAATGATTACTTGCGTCGCTGGAAAGGAGACACAATGAGGATAAAAAGTCGTCTCAGTTTTAGTCACAATCCCGTCTGAGTGGTGTGACTTTGGCTGTGTGCCACAACGTGGGTGGACCGCACTGAATGGTTGTTCGCATTGATCCTCAAAGAATGTCTCATCTTGCAGCAGAGGAGGTCGCGAAAGCTCATGCGGAATTTCTTGGACATGAATGCGTACAAAATGGGATTGATGCCGGAGTTGGCGTACATGATTAAAAATGAGATGGGAGTGAAGAAGGTAGAGAAAATGCTGCCGGGCTTGTATGGCGCCCATCCGGGACTCCAGTATTGCCACACTTTTCGCGCATGGAACGGCAGATGACACAGGGCGAAGGCTAGAACGACGACGATGAGCATTCGGATGATTCTGCGCCTAGATTGGAGCGCACTGCTACCGTACTTGCTGCTACGCACAATTCGCATTCGCCGAAGCCTCTTTGGAGTAGTGGTTGAAGACAGTTTCGGCGGGGAGGCTGAAACATGAGGACAGTTATGGAAATGAGGATTTGGATTTGTTTGGAAATGAATGCAGGGAGGTTTGGGATCTTCCTGAATATTTTCAAGGTTTTGGTTTCGATGATCCTCTGATGTGCATGCACAGCCACATTTCTTTGTATTCATGAGAATCGTGCAGTGATTACGTTGCTCGGATTGTCCTCTTCCAGTCTTGGCCTTCTCAAACTTGACGACAACTATCGGGTCGTTTTTGCAAGCCTCCGGTGAACTCCCATTTCCACCAATGGGACACTGACATTGGCACGAAGGACAGTTTTTGGTGTGGAATGGGCTCTCCGGTACAACTGGCAGAATGTGCTTCTCTTTGTCATTGGAGGTAGAACGTTGCTTTCTCCAGCAATAGATTCCATGACGCTTTTTCATTTTTGCAAGTTTCCCTTCTGGTTGTAGAGATGGAGGTGGTTGGGTGATCAGGTTTGTGGTGGTAATGAGTCGACCCTGAACCTGTTTCCGGTTCACGTTGAGATTGAGGATTGGATGCGGATTTCCAGTGTGAGTGTCCATGACTAAAGACTGACACTGACAGGGATTAAGTAGATGGTTATTAATATGGCTTTCCGTGTCAGCGTGAGAAAATGCACCGGAGCTGGAACTGTCCTCGGCTGACGGTGTGGTGGAAGTTGTAGCGGACATTCGCGTGTTGCTGCTTTTCCAGAGCACGATGCCAATGTGGGTGTAGAGAATGGAGATGATGGCGAGTGGAATTAAGTATAGCATTGTGAGGCTTATCATGTCCATCAGTTTGGAGTCGTACTTGAGTCGGTTGGGAAGACACAGTATTTCGTATTTGTTGTTGGGAAGGGGCATTGAGAGAGTGCCGAAGTAGTAGAATCTGGGAGAACTTATCACAGCGCTGAGCATCCACACGAAGACAATGGTTATCTGTGTGAATTTCAAGTAAAAGTACGAAATTGAGAAATGGTAGTTCATTAAGATAAGATTAAAAGATCAGATTTTGAGAAAAGTTTATTCTCGGAAATAAAATGGATGCTTTTCGTACGCGAAGTCGAGTCAAGGTGAGCATTTGCTTGCAAGTCATGGGATGAATGATGGCGAGGTAGCGCTCGATGCAGATTACCACTAAGATAAGCACGGAAGCGGTTGTGCTCAGACTGATAATGAAGTGATACATTTTGCACATGAATTCGCCAAACACCCAGCTGGAAGTGAAATTGGATGGAAAATGAGATTTTTTGAGTGACATTTATTCGTTTTATTTTGGGAATTGAATGAATTGAGTGTATAAGATCTTTTGTTTTTAGAAATCTTACCTTTCCATCATATACGTAACAATGTTTTGGTACACACAAAAGATGCCCACGCATAAATCCGCGAAGGCGAGATTCGCCAGACAAAAGTTGGTTATGGAACGCATTCTCCAGTGCAGAGTAACAACCAAAATTACCAAGAGGTTTCCTAAAAAAAGATGAAAACGGGTTAAAAATAAACAATAAAAACAAAAAGATTGGTTATGAAATGAAAGAAATTCAATGCACATACCGAAAAAGCAACAGCTGAATACGATTGTGTACAAAATGAGAAAAACGATGCGGACGTCACTGCGGTCGAAAATGTAAGGAGGGTACGCGATAGATGTACCGTTATAGTTGAAGCTGTTCTGGTTAGGTAATGTTAATTGTGCTCCTTCTATTGTTCCCGGATCCAAATTTGTGGAATCTGGGAATGAAATTTGAATCGATTTCATTTGAATAATAATGGGTAACGAAATAATCAAATGAACAATTGGATTTAATGGGATGCATGAGCAATCGGCACCAGAATACAATACAATGAAAATTTAAATTGGCTTGAAACTCACTAGAATAGAAGGAAATGTTTCCTGGAACTGGCTCGTAATCGTAATCATGATTCGCTGTTCCTGGAAACGTTGTTGGAGAAAGCGGAGAAAACGTCGAGGTTGAGCTTGCAATGTCGGATTGCCCCGTCGTCCACCAGGCTGTGTTAGGAAAGTTCGTGAGGGCCATTTTTCTTTTGCTGTTGGATTTTCTTTGTAGTTCTTTTCTTAGTTAATTCGGGTTAACTTAATTAAAATTTAATTTAATTCTCCAACGCAAAGATGAGAATAGAAATAGTTACTGCAGTACTGCATTGTCATGTTAGGTATTAAATATTTGTAGCAGTGTTGTTGCAAGTGACGTCAAAGCAAAGACGTGAAGTTTTTTCAATAAAATCAAATTGATTTCCAGTCGAACGAATCTTGTCACTTCACAGACTCGACTTGCCTCACTTCACTGTGAACAACTTGAACGTGAATGAAAAACCCAAGTTAACTTTTCCTTTGCTCCTTCTGCTTCATCTTCATGGTCTTCATCTGGTCGTGATTTGAATTTGATTTTCTTGGTTTTAGTTTTGCTTATCCTTAGTTTTACAATAAAATAAAAATATTTAATCGCCTTGTTTTTTGGAATTTTGTAGTTTATACCTTTAACCAAGTTAGTATTAGTAGATAGAGGTGGGTGTAACGCACGATCTTTTTTGACGTTGTGTCACAGTCACAGTCCCAGTTTTGTCATAAAATGGAAGAATGATTGCTTCAGGACGACTGGAACAAAATGTAAAATGGGATTTGTTGCTGTACCGGAGAAAGTAAAAGGATCACTTATTTCGTGTTACACTCGTGTAGTCAAGCTACTTTTGCTTGTAGAGGGTTTTAGAGTCACGACAATGTACTAATGTACAATGTTTGTTGGAGAGAATCATAATCATTGAAATGAAAAATGTTCTGGTGTCTGGAGTCTAGCGATAGTAAATGAAATGAAACAAGTGATGTGTTTTAAGTCAGTCAGAGTCAGTTCAGACAAAATCCTGTTACCTTATAATACTTGAATGACATTGGGTGTAGCGAAGCAGTTAGGTCTGAAGTGAAATTTTTTATTTAAAAAATTTCTTATTCCCCCGAAATAAGTTTTTGAGGGGAAAATGATTTAAGAAAACACAGGAACACTTAATTTAATTTAATTTTTGAATAGGTCTGAAGTGAAATTTTTTATTTAAAAAATTTCTTATTCCCCCGAAATAAGTTTTTGAGGGGAAAATGATTTAAGAAAACACAGGAACACTTAATTTAATTTAATTTGTGAAATTATTAAGGTTCGCTGTCGGTTTACGATTTTGAAGGTTGAACGCCGCTTTTTACTTTCTGTGCAAAATGACACTGTTTAACTTAAGCAGATAAAGGTTCCTTGGGAAGAAATGGTTTTATATTGAATAACAATAAGAATCTTCTTGGCAATATTCAGCTCGCTGAGATGAGATCAGAGTTGAATCGCAGTCTGCAAAAGACTGACTTGGTTCTGGACCAAGCCGAGACTTTTCCTTTGTTGCTCGCTCCTGCTACTTTTTTATACCGGAGAATGCAATGCAACGACGCACTCACTTCTGACTTCGAGCAAGTTTGCCTGGAGAAAGTGAAAGGATTCACTTGTGGAAATGGACTTGGAGCAGGGGAATGAGTGGCAATGAAAATGAGACGGTGTGGGGTGGTATGCTGCTGCTGGTAATAATTGTTGGTTGTGGCTGCGTCTTATCTCGTCTTATCGTATGAATTTCATTCTGCGTGGTGCATATTTCACTGCAGCTTTTTCCGTCTATTTATGGCCATTAAACAGACCTAGTGCAAATTGCACTGTGCAATGCAAAGAGTAATAATGCCATTTCATACAGTGCAATGCATTATGCAATCCACGCCTGCAGTGGCAGTGTTTCAAGTACAAAATTAAAAAATGGCATTCATTTCTCTTTAGACTCATTTATTTCACTAAACAAATGTTGAAAGTGGTGCTTTATTAAAAGTTGGAACTTTGAGAAAAAATCAGACAGACAGACACAGACGGCGAGGGCCCTTGAGTTACTTTGTTTAATTTCATATCATTTCATTTTATGTTATGTAATAGATAATTAAAATTAATTTATTTGCCCACTTTCACATTCAAAGCAGACTTTTTCTTTTGCACACATTTTTGCAGTAGGTTGCTGTACCTCTCGCCTTGATCCTCAGAACAGTCGGAGGGTAAAATAGAGGCCGTTCCTGCGAAACCGCTCGTAGCATCGATGCAAGTAACATTTTTATTCTTATCGTGAATAACTTCGTATGGATTGGGATATTGATACTCCTCGGGACACTTCCGTTGTTCGCAGAATGACCTTCCGCGCCAGAAGCCGTAGTCACTAGCGCGAGGTGGAATATCCGCCACGAGCCACTCATTCTTTTCACAAGGACCCTAGAATACAATTATTAGTTAATTGCTTAAGTACAATTTAATTCACTAATTAATTAATCCATTAATTTAATTACCTGTTCGAAAAGACTAAAGCACTGCTTCAGTTGTGTCACGTGGACATTATACTTTTTATAAGCCCATCCATCACACAATTTATCGGGGTAACGCCAGTTCAACTCTAGGTATTTATGACCGTCATCGTCATCTTTAAAACATTCGCAGGTGCAAATTCCAAAGGGCGAACCTTTCTCTGCGATAAGGACCTGGTTAAAGGGACAAGGTCCTTTGAGTCCCACAAGGTA
>VYYJ01001939.1:0-25411 GCA_021029165.1 Cyphoderus albinus
AGTTCCAGCGATTGCAGAACCCGCCGGTGACCCGAGTCCTTTGCTGAAACAAATGGAGACAGAAGCCATATCCCGAACAATTCTTTTCGCTGAAAGACCCGTTGTAATAACGGCATTAAAGAGTCGAGCTCCATCCATATGAATTGGGATCTGACCGTCGTTGCAAACCTGGGCCAATTCATCAATCCAATTTTGTGGAAGAGCACGACCACCGCTGCGATTATGCGTGTTTTCTATGCACACCAATTTAGTAATAGGATAATGAATATCGTCACTTCGTATTTTGTCTTTTAATGCGTCAATGTTGAAGGTGCCATCCACATTGTTTGAAAGTTGACAAGAATGAATTCCGCCGAATTGTGAAATATTTCCTTGTTCGTATCTGAAAATGTGTGCTTCATCCCCACAGATTATTTCGGAGCCTCTCGCGTTACAATGGACCAACGCTGAAATGAGATTCCCTTGAGTTCCAGAGCAGACGAGAAGTGCAGCCTCCTTCCCAAGAAGTTCAGCCACGCGCTTTTCAAACTCTGTGTATTAAAATGATAGAGAATTCATCAGTAAATAATAATGATCATGTTTGGAACATTCCTTCAGTTGTGTTGTATCTGTCACCGTTTGTAGTTGGATCCTCTCCGAAAACGTCGTCCCCCAACGCGGCGTTAGCTATCGCTTGGCGCATTCCTTGACTTGGAAGTGTTAAAGTGTCACTCCTCAAGTCAACAACTAAATCCGCTGGAAAGCCAGACCCAGCTAAATTGGCCACTTGGTAGCCCTGTGTATTTCCGGAGTTTGAACTTGACATTGGACCGGTGGACCTATAATATCTTTTAATCCTGTGGTGACACCTTAACAGTCGTGGGCAGTTCTGAAAACAACGGTTAATAAAAATTGTTACTAACAGTTTTACGGGTGTGCATAAGTAGATGGAGAAAAAGCTTTCTCTTGATCTGTAATTTGACCCGAAAGCATACAAATAAATAAACCGATAATTATGGTCTACAATGTAAAATTATTGGTATCATCATCAAGCACGATAAATAATTTTTTATGCATACCTGAAAGTTCGACTTTTGCAAAAAAAGACAAAATCCAAACAGCATCGAATTAGTCTGCCTGCAGAAATTTATTGCATGTGATGCTGTCATATCACCTCTGTCTGATATTCTGTCTGAAGCAATAGAGAATGAATCAATCAAAAGTTTAAATTGCATAATAAAAATTATTATGCCTTAACTCAAATGCTCTTGGTGTCGCAGTCTTAGGCATATAATCAACAGGCAGCGACACTCCGCATGACTTTCGATTTATGTAATGTTGCATGCAACTAAATGATTATATTCCCCTTGACATTTAAATTTCTTAGTGTTGCAAGTTCCATGCGATACAATAACTTTCGATTTATGTAATGTTGCATGCAACTAAATGATTATATTCCCCTTGACATTTAAATTTCTTAGTGTTGCAAGTTCACTGTAGAATACAATCCAGTTTACTGTAAACCCCTGTTTCAGCGTTATCTGGTGGGCGAGCCGTTAACGCAAACCTGAGGAAACACGAAAAAGTAACATTCAAGATGGCTTTCCTGATATGATACATATAGATAAAATGTTAATGATAATGATACACAGTGTATCATACACCACGGTAAGAATAAACTATATCTTATATTAGAAAGACCAAGAAAAGAGATGCGAGAAGATGTCACATTAAATTAAACTTTTAAGCTTTTATCACCAGAAGCAGATATTTGTAACACAATGTAATTGTAAATCCTATAGTTAAGCCAAAGCCGAAAGTGTAAAGATGTTCGAGTTAGTTGATAAAAATTCCTTTTTCACCACAACACAATCTCCATCTTTCTAACTGAAGGTAAAGGTTAAATTTCATTATCTGGTTTATTCTTTGTTATTAAATGAGATATTTTTATTTAATATTTAAAGAAAAGACGCCGGAATAACATGTGGGCGGATAATAGGAAAGTATAATCCATCATCATCATCAAATTCCATACATTTGTCACAGAGACAAATCTGACTAATGCAGGATTAGTAATCCTGCCCCACATCTCATTCTTGTTAAATACGTTGCATTTCTTAACGAACATATATTGGAGGTTCCAATTTGGATCAAATCAACAACCAAGAATGGAAGAAGAATCAATACTTTTCTTCTAGGATGTAGGATCATTTTCTTCTAGGAAAGTTGGATCTGTTATTCACTTTGTTGTTCCTATGATGAATCCAATCCAATTCAGGGGCAATGTGAGACTTGCCTATTTTGTTCGTTTACGATTTTCATGTTATTTGCTCTTTAATTACTACATTTAAGGGATTTTGCCTGATTCACTAATCATTATTTACATTATATTCGAATATTATGTTCAACAGTAGAAAGATTAAGCTTTTTGCCATGAAAATAGAACATGAGAAAAACGGCCGAGTTTGAGGACACTTGACGTCGTATGACATTACTATGCCGTGAATCAAAGAATAACAAGCTATGTAGATCCAGGTGGTCCGTGTGTGTATTCTTTTATTTATCTCACAGTACCCCCATTGTTTATATTTTGAGGCGCTACTGTGTTTCATTTCATCGGTTGTTACATAGCTTTTCTGCATTTACTTGTTTTTGTTGATGTTTCTTGCTGTTTGATCTTGATGACAGAAACAAAAAAATGGGTTTTGTTTGGTGTTGGAGATTCATGGTGAATTGGAGATATATCGTGAAGCAGCAGCAGAAACAAACAAACAAGCCGAGAAGCCTATGAAATTGATGGCGACAAGAAACATTTGAGAGCCGCAGCCGTGAACTGTGAAGTGTGGCTTTAATTTTACCATATGATGTACCATATTGTTTAGTGTGTTTAATGTTTAATTATAAGAATTAGTTGGTCAACCTAGCAGTGAAATCCAAAGGTGGCGGGAGGTAGACCAGGCCAGTTACCGTTACTGCAGAAGTCGTTAAACATCACACGATGAATTCGGCAGTGTTTTCCAACATTAACTATTACAGTGCAGTGGTTTTGGTCTCGATTGCCAAACTCCTTTTAATTAATTCCTAGTAAGTTTTTCTAGCTGCATTTAATTTATCTAAAAAAATCTTCTCTGCATTAAAGATGATCCGTTGTATCTGTGACATGATTTTAAAGTGCATGATAATTTTTTGTATAACTACTGCAGCAGGTCAACTGATTTCGAGGTTCATAGGAACTGGTTGGCCATAACTCACAGTCTTCCGGTAGAAAAATGGTATTATGAGAACACATCGGAATGGACACTGGATTATCCCGTAAATATAAAAATAAATTATGCATAGTGTATATTATGTTGACGTATAAAGTTCTCATTTTGATTTTTCTATTTATGTGTTCCAGCCTTTCTTTGCATACTTCGAGTGGGGATTGTCTCAAGTGGCGCAGTTTTTCGATGCGGACATGTTGAAGATTGCAAATTTGAACCACGCCAGTTTTCACACGATTTTATTCCAGAAATTGTCAGTTATATTAACTGACTTTTTGCTGGCATATTCAATTTCAGAGTAAGAATCGTTTTAAAATTTATTTTGTGATGGACTGGACAATATATCAGTAATTTAATTTCGCATTTATTCGTTTACGCATTGTTTGTAGGTGTTGTCGGAATTCATCGGCATTGCTTTCAGTTGGTCCTCATAAAAGGACAATTCCTCTGGAGGGGTTGTTTGTTCTTGTTTTTCTCAATGCAGGCTTGTTTCTGGTTGATCACATTCACTTTCAATACAACGGTTTCCTGTTCGGCATTTTGCTTCTCTCTGTTTCAAAATGTTTAGAAAGAAAATATTACCAAAGTGCTTTTATCTTTGCAACACTGCTAAATTTCAAACATATTTTCTTGTACGTTGCACCCGCCTTTGGTGTTTATTTCCTTCGTAAAAAGTGTTTCTCATCAAAAGACTTTCGAATCTCTGCTGATACCCTGAAGCATTTTACCTGCTTCGGGGCCATTGGCATTGGAGTCTTAGCAGCTTCGTTCGGTCCGTTTTACAAACACGTTCCTCAGATTTTGAAGAGACTGTTCCCCTTCCAACGTGGACTTTCGCATGCATACTGGGCACCGAATATTTGGGCAGCTTACAATACTTTTGACTGGATTGCAAATCTAGGTATTATTGGCAATATTTTTGAGTAAAACTGAGTTATTCTTGATTTCTCCATCTTTATTCAGAATGTGCATAATGGTCCTTTTCAGCATTAAAGCGAGGCAAAAGCGCTGTAACGTCTGGGCTAGTCGGTGAAGCGACCTTGTCGGTACTCCCACAAGTACTTCCGTTGCACACATTTATCCTCACGTTGACATTTATGCTGGTAATAGTGTTTGGTTTAGGAATTAAAATCAGATTTTTATGCATCAGAATTATATGGATTCGGGTTTAGGATAATACAAATTTATTTATTTAGCCTGCTCTATACAAAATTTGGCAAGCACCGAGCGAAATGAATTTTGTCCGTGGAGTGATACTCACTGGATGGACGTCTTTTATGTTTGGATACCACGTTCACGAGAAGGCAATTCTCAACGTTCTCATCCCGTTCTCTTTGGTCGCACTTCAGGAGCCAAATCTCTTCTTTCTGACACTAGTGACAGGAACAGTGTCACTTTTTCCTCTGCTTTTCACACCTTTTGAAATTGTACTGAAAGCAATAATTGCAGTTTTGCACTTTGCTCTTACTATTCAATTTGTTCCTGTTGCGAAGCTGAAACTCTTTGAAATGATCTACCTGGAAGGATTTGTGTTTGTGTATTTGTTTGAAAATATCGGACCTGTGTTTCTTCCGCAGCTTCCATTTCTCCCATTAATGTTAGTGTCTAACTATTGTTTTCTTGGTATTGCCTACTGTTATGCAAAATTTTATTGGAAGTTGATGAAGTCGAAGTCGCATACGTCAAAACCGAAACGTAAAGCTTCGCCTGATGTTCCACCATCTACACGAGTGTTGCGGAAAAGGACTAAATAAAAAAAAATATAGACTGATTCTTTCTTTTTAATACTTGGAACATTTATTTTGGTGTTTGTCTCTCTTTGATTCAAAGGATCCAGCATGAATCATGCTGCATGATTGAATTTACATCAACATTACCTAGCTAGAACATTTTTCATTCTTAGTTCGAATGTATTAAATTAATAATTATAAACAAAAAAGGACGTCACCACAAAATACAATTTAAATACAAATACTTCTTCCTTCCACATCACACTCTCAGTAAAGTAAATTGTAGTCGATGCAATGATACTGTGGCATCTTTAACATTAACTTATTGTACATAATTTATTTATATAATTAAAAAATTAAAATTACCTACAGAATTGTACTAAAAAATTGTAACAACTTGAATTCATCGAACTTGACAAACACCATACCAGAATAATGACAGCGCGTTACAAATAATTATAAATCTACAGACTAATTGCACGACATTAAATTTATGTCATTAAATTAGATAATGCTTTCACTCTGGGTGGGCTTTCATGTCCAAAAATACTTTATGAATATGACAAAAAATTGCGATTATAAAAATGTAACCTACAATTAATGTGAACTGTATTTTAAGTTTAAATATAAAAGGCGGGGTAGGAGCAAATCCTTTTGATTGCTTCCTTTGACCACATTAAATCCATCGGGGATATCCTGTCCCCGCTCCGGCACCAGAATTGTTGCTGCCTCCAGAACGGGGATCATATCCGGGGTAATGATGAGGATTGGGAACTGAACGACTCATGTAGTCATACGCTTCCATCTGTCCGTAATTCAATTGAGAATTCCTGTAGAGAAACGTAAACGTTGGTAGTATTAAAATTAGTGTCAACAAGAAATCCAGCTTATCTGTACAATCTCTAGACTCTGTATTACAATACAATGCTACATATAGGAAAGAACACCTCAAAACAGCCCTGCGCTTCAAGGATAAATCGACAGAAAATTAATTTTATATTTTAGTTAATTAAACGATGACTGCCAGGCCTACAAGATAAGCTTCATATAAGCGAATCGTGCTTAATAGAACAAAGAAGCGAACCAAACAGAAAAATTGCCACAAACTAAACACCCCAGCATGAAACCAAAGGAAAAAGGGGACCGACAAGAGCATCGAACACAGTAAGCAAAAAGAGTTTATTAATCGTAATTGAGTTGTGTTTACATGTAACTATTGAGATCAGCCTCCCAATTCGCTCTAGCGTCATATGCTGTATATCCAGGTACCCCAGATGATGTTGACGAATAATATACGGATGATGTCGAGACTAATGGAGATGGAGATGGATTTATGTTTGCCGCAGAAGACAGCGATGATGTGAAGGTACTTGTAGACGAAAAGTAACCGGGTGTAGGTATAGTGCTATTGTGGTGCGCCACCATACCTCCAATCCCAGTTGGAGTTGGATTTGCTGGTATTGTAGTAGTTGTACCCATGGCCTAAAAGAGACAGTACATCAAATAAAACCGGACTCCTTTCATCACTTCGACTCGTTTTGTTGCAGAAATTGTGACTTGTGACTAAAAAAGTTCTAATGGAGTTTGCCAAGAATTTTATTTTTAAATAGGCTAATGAAAATGTCCAAGCATTACGAAAAATACTTTGATTAGTCGAACCTAAACCTAATTCTAAAACTAGTGTTAACGGAAGTAAAAATTAGGGTCAATGATCTTTGATGCCTTAAAATGAAGTGAAGGAAGAATTGTCGTAACTCGTAACTGGCACAATTGAAAAAGAGCAATTTGTTGGCGTCGATGAAAATGATAAATTACTTTGACTAATAAACATAAAACATGTGTGTGGAAATGATAGCTTACTACAAAATCGCATATGGACTAACAATGTTCATGAGAGCTGCCATTGCCTACGCATAAAATGAAGTCCTAATATTTCGCACGATATGAAATAGTGTAAAAAGCCTTCTTCGTTCGATTGTTCTGAAATCATAAAACTAGAACACAAAAACAGCCAGGCAAGGCAAGACACAAAAAAGATGCCCCCATTTTTGTCATGCACGAGAAAGAAAACTACAACACAAAAAAATGTCAGAAAGAAAGTAACAAAAAACCTGACATTCCATTGTAATTGTATCTTCAGTTTACCCTGACCACCCATGAAGTCTTAATCATGAATTTTACTTACTACTACGTTAATCAGATTCTAGCAGGAGCAGAGGAAGGGAAAGATCTATCGTCTAGCTACACGTCACGGTGTTTACACATGAACCCTACTTACTGAACTTGAATAGAGAGAAGTGGTACCACTACCAGATCGATTATTCGCTTGTGAAGAGGAGGTTGACGACGTCGACGATCTGGATGATGACATACCGCTCACGGAAGCGAACGCCCTCCTTTGTGGCTCGGCGTCTTTCGTTCGTTCTGGAGACGTTGAGGGACTGTCTGAGAGCTCTATAAACGTCGGGCTTGATGGCCTCTTCGATTTGGATTTAGATGATCTAACGGTTTTTGTTCCTTCATTTGTGGTTGCTGTGAAGTAAGTTTAAAAGGCAAAAGCTTTCAAGTTATAGCACGCCTTTTTCAAGGAACATTATTTGTAATTACTTGGCCCACTAACAACTATCGGACGAAGAATCCTCCACATAGTTCACACGCGCTGCTCTTCTACGTGGTCGAACTCCAATTTCTTCTTCATCGTCATCATCTTCCTCCTCTTCATCGTCGGCTTGTTTGGCTTGTTCAGGCTCCATCTCCTTTTCAGGGGAACGGGCAGTGGCTGTGGTGGAAGGACGAACGTTCTCAGTCTCTTTATGATTATTATGGCTGTAAGGTTCATCTTCTTCATCTGATGAATCAATGAGGTCGATAATCTCCGGCTCCGCTGTTTGTTTTGATGTGTTAGCATTTCCGTTTTGACCAGACTTGGAAGGTCCTACATCTTCTTCAACAATACAAATGTCATCATCTAAATCAACCGTCTTATTCAACGAAGCCTGATTGCTTGGTTCTTCAATCTTCAACCGCTTAGAAGGTGGACAAAGGTTTTCTATTTCTGACTTGATTTTTATTGCTGGCACCCAGGAACCGTCAGGATACAGTTCGATTTCATTCCCGGCATCAATTGATAACTTTTGGATAACATCCAAGAAAAATCCATCAATTGTGAGTTGTCCGAACTTTAGATGTTTATTGCAAACTGGACATATGAACGTTGGTTTCTTTTCATTCATTAGCAGAAAAAGCTGCGCGTCAAAGCACTGTAAATGTTTGCAACAGGTAGAGCGACAGGGGTAACTCATTCGACTTTTACCAAGAGGACACGCAACCGTCACCCCTATGGACGTTGGGGCACACAGATCGTCTTCTTCTGCACTGGTAATTTCTTTAATTCGACCTCTGGTGAAATCGGCTGGTTGAACTCGCTTGGCTTTCAGTCTTTGAAACAGTTCGTCTGCTGTCAGTCTTTTCACAATGGTTACCGACATTGCATAGCATTTGTTCGCGTCATTTACCCACTGAACGCTAATTGTATTCGTACTGTGAGGACACATTTTGACGTTGTTTGTGATATTTAATGGCTTTGACGGCCGCTTCGGCTCAACCCCTGGTCTGTTGCTGGGGATTGGGTGTGGCAGCGTTACAAGTCGTGAATTTACTTTGACCTGGAGACCTGGAGGAAACAAGTCGTCTTGTTCTTCTGAAGTATCCGATGGAACAGCACAGAAGCGGAGTTGAATTTGCACGGTGTATTGAATTTTGCTTGTCGGAATTCCTGTTGGCCCAGGTTCCCCTACGACCATTTCCCGGGACGCCGAGATTTGTCCTGCCTGATGTGGCGTTAAGCAAAATGGGTGCGTACTCTCTTGCTTTGGAGCTTGTCCTTGATTTACTGTAATTAGTTTCGAAAAAATTGCCGTTTTAGTTTTGTACACAACTTTCACTTGCTTGCAACACGCAATTAAGTTTTGCGCATTATAGTAGAAAGAGTATGTTAATATGATAAGGTTTAAAACTTACACAGACTGGTGGGTTGTATAAGTGTGCCTAAAATGTCGTAGAAAGGGAGCTCCTTCATTGTTATATCCGGACATAGTGGTACAGTTCTATATTGTCCGTCAACAGTAATAACTTTTTGGTATCCTATTGATCTACCGAACTCCTGAAATCAAAAACAATTATTATTTCAAATGCTATTTTATGAAACAACTATTTTGAATGTTGATATCGACCTACTTTAACATCACCACCGTATGCATTTCGGCTGCTCCCAGAAGTTCTGTCGTAACTGTCAATGCTTTGCAGCGGTTGTCCAAGCGTAGTCATCCTGTTTTCCAACCAAACATAACACATTTTAAATATTCACTCAACAGTCACAACGCTATGTGAAGTATAATAATATTACATAATATTACGTAACAAATAATAATATATTCCTTGACTTAAAGCCCACAATATTTAAAGGTTTGGTTGTATGCACGTGGCACGTCGCGTCGAAATACCGAAAAATTAACAGCACCGCGCACCGGGAAGGCATGCTTTCTTCGAGATCATTTCATTTGCCCAGCGGGCAATGCCCACAAACGCAACTTTGTAAAATAATTTTGTACGTGTGAATCGTGATGTTATTTTGTTTCGACCGACGTGAAACTGTTACAGGATTGGATTCATTTAGGTACATTAGAATTGCTTGCACTCCTTGTTCTTATACATTTTTGTAGCTGTTCGGCGGTGTTCACAAAAACGAACGAGGAATCCTCATTGAAACAAATCGCTGCATAATATATGCGTAATGAAAAACGAAATGATTGGCAATTTTCATGTATTATTTACTACATTATATAGTCTATATATGTAATTTATAATATGCTGCCTACTTGTCAAAGTAATTTTAATTTGATGAATATGTAACAGAGGACAAAACGATTGTGATTTGAATAAATCAAATTGAATTAGAAACTTATTGTTTCGGTGTACTTACTGAATGGAACGGTAGAGCTCCTTGATCTTTAATACAATTGGAGGCGACCTGGTTCTGACGAGTTCCAAACATCTTGCTTGCAGCTCGTTTTTCCGCCCTGATTTATTCTTTCCAGCAAATCCCAATAAAGCCTGGAGTTCGGCCACCCGGTAATTCATTACCATGCCCTGTCAAAAAACCGTAAAAAAAATAAAGATAGCGTTATAGCTCAAGGCTCTTTAAAAAGCATCAACATCCTCCATAGAGCCAGACACTGAAACTCGATATAGCTAACCTCTAATTTGGAAAGCTGGTTGTCGGGACTAAAATGATTGCTTCTTCTTACCCGTAACTCAGCATCCATCACTGGAATGGACATTTTCTGGTCTTTGCACTCAAATCACTCGTTACTTTTTCCACTACAGAAACTTGACATCACCACTTCAAAAGTCGATAAAAGTCTTGGAGTAGCGCAATAACTGCTTAATACTTTCAGTTTCAGAGATAAGATAACTATCCATTGTTATAACATCGATATCGCACAAGTTTACAAACAAACAATTTATTAGATTCAATAAAAGTTTTTATTTTAAATGTTGCTATAGCTACTTTTAATTCCTAACGTTGAAATTGACAGTCTCCAAACAACAACAAAACATTTTCTTTCGTGTTACCAAATCAACTCTGAAATTGAAATCAATGTCAAAGTTCAAATGTTTGTGTGTTCATTTTCATCGAGTTGATGATATGAACCGCCCACTTTTACGTGACTGATCGTTACCTTAGCGACTAGGTGCTGTAGTGCTATTACCCGGGCGAGGCTTTCAAGGGCACTGACTCACTTCAGTCTGTGGGCTACAATTGACGATTTTACGAGAGAAAAGCGAAAAAAGAGGGCCGTACGCGCGTGGGAAAGTTCAAACAAATGGTTGCACACTGCCCCAAAACTATTGGTTGTGAACGGCCCTTTTTCTTGTCTCTTTGTTCTCTTTCGTTGCGTTTTGTGTTTGGCTTCCGGAAAGAGCCAAAGTACATAGCCTCACCGAGTGCATTTTATTTCAGTCATTCCATTTTTAGATAACTAAACTGAGCCTGAGTACTTTATGAATAAACAAAGTATTTTTAGTTGAGTACTCATCATATTTTCATTTATAGCAAAAAGTTAATTGTGATTGTAATAATCATAGAAAAAAATTTATTTGAGTTAATTAATAGACTAAAAAGTAATCCATCATTTTCATCCATTTTCATCCATTACAATCCACATCCAACCACGTTTGACAAGGGAACCTTTTTAGGTGTATGGTTGAGAACACACCAGCCAGATATGAGAAAGTTTTTTATTATTCAGCTCAGATTTGCTATCAACCAGTCTTGTAAAACTTGATTTGATAGGAAAATTGCATTGATAAGTAACTTTAGCATTTTTCATTTCATGAAAATATTCGTAGCGGTTCAGGAGGTATGAGTTAAAACTTGACCAAAGAATGATTTGAAGCTTACTGTACATTTATTTTGTGTGAACCATAATATGAAAACCAATGTCAAAGCAAGTTTCATTTTATTTAGAGGTCAGTAACCCAAAACATGTAATTCCAAAATGTATGTATGTAGTAATGTCAAGCAAATCGTATATTGCATCTCGGCTTATATGACCTCGAGTTCAATTTTCATTGTGTAATTTTAGTTAAATATTTTAGTTATGGGATAGGAATATAAGATTTTATATTTGGACTGACTCCGAACACTTTTAAACACTTGGTTTTTGGTCAAGTTTTAAAGGGGATGGGGTCTGGGGCCTTCTAATTTATTAGTCAAGACGCCATGATGTAATGTCACCGAGTATTTGATATATGTACTTTGGTAAATTAGTGATTTTCGACGGCAAATTAAGTTGGACAAGTTCATTTTTTTTTAATAAATTGATATTCACATTTTATTAAATCTTTCTCTTTTGACAGCTTTAGTTTTTGGCGGTTTCGATGAGCTTGTATTATTATTTGTGTGTACAGAAGAAGTGTTTTAAAAGTAGATGGTACCATAATACATGCTAACCTTAAAATTATCTATTTTAGTTACAATAGTTAGTGTGTGTTAAATGTAATATACACAATAATTAAGTTATACGTTGATCCATAAATATACAGTTAGAAATGTATAGCTGTTTGTAGGTATCATCGCATATCTTCAGCACAGTATTCCGGTCCGGTGTGCAATTTAAGTAACTTATTGTAAGTTAAACCTAGTTTTTGGTATGTCGTTCGTGTACACACACCACCAGCCCTTATAATAAAGTAGTAGTTCCTAATAAATATTTGTCCAGTTCCCTTTTGAGATTTGATTAAAAGTACTTTCTGAGATTTAATCTTGCTGTTAGAATGATTCACTTTTTCAGTACAGTTGAGTAATAAATATTATGCATAGGTTAGACATTTAAAAGTTAAATTAAAATTAATTCACACATATATGCATCCCAAACCAGTTTTAATATCTTGTGGAATTTATAAGCTGGCCATGAGTAATCATGAAATCAGTTTAAATAAATATTAATTATACCCTAATATTAAAGCATAATAATTTTTTAGTATTGAATTAATCAAATATAATATGATTAGAGTAAACTTAATAAATATGGCGTCAATATATTATAAATTCAATAAAATGCTACATCGATTCTAATAAAATTTGTTGGTAACAAATATTTAAATATAAAATGTCATCTCACTTGCAGTCGTAATGTAATCGCAATCAAATCATTCTGTCGCATTGTTTGTAGACAGCCAGCTGCCTCACGAACATTTTTTAATCAGTTACATTTTGGAGACCTTATGCTTTTTAGGCAAATAAATGTAAAACAACAGTTTACCCTATGCTTATTTCGTTTCAAACTTCCAGTTGATTCATCCTTTCTACAATTAATGAAGAGCGAATCCGGGCTTGATATCGCTGCTTAATTACATACCTAAAGTTTCATCAGTGCACATCAACTTCGTTTATACTGCACCTTAACAAATTATCTCGTTATTATTACATACTGTATATTAGATAGGTTGTGTATATGTAGTACATTAGATAGGTGACCTATCATAGGTCTACACACTAAACACGTTCATTCACATTCAGTATTAAGTTAAGCACGGGATTTACATTTAAAATTCCTTCTTCTAATTCCTTTAGTTTAGCAGTATTAATTAGTAGTGAGTGACATTTGACCACCCTCCCAATGAAGAGCGTGGCGTCACTACAATAATATGTAGGGAAGCTCTGTTTTGCAGTTGCTTGCCTTGCCGTTAAAGTTAAAACTTAAAACGGTTACACAATGACTATTTCAATAATCGAATTAATTGATTTGTATCGTTCTATTCCACGTTAAACTAAGTGTCCTGTAGTGTTATAAGTAATAAGTTCAATAACTAAACTAAAGTTTTATTTACATAGGAAAAGGTTCATACTTTATATTATCTAAATATTTAACATTCTGTAATACTTGCTTTACAATTGTTTACTTGTACCAATTAAGTCAACTGAACAATACAAGTTTTATACCCTTGTCAGATACATTTCATACTCCATTATATGCTTATAAATTATATTTCGTACATTGTGTCTAATCGTGAAATAGAATTTTCTTATTTCTACCAAAATAAGCTTTCTTTAAAGTATTGTATCAAAGTGAGAGTGAAGGTGTACTTTGTGGCGTGACCTTTCGTTAAGAAAGGGGACATCCGGTACACTGAATCATCTACCTAAACACCATGTTTTCCCATACCATCAAGTTGTTTCGAAGCATTTTTTCACTTTAAAAACGTTCATCACAACTTTTTTTAAAAGGATAATTCTCTTTAAAAAATATGGTACATGAATATAATTGTATGTATTACTAATATTTATTTTATTTATTTACTCCATTTTACAAGTTGATTTTGTTGAGTCTACTCCGCAGAGGGCGAAAAAATTAAAACCATTTTAATTACTCCTGATTTGTGTAATATCCGAATTATGTATCTTACTAGTATTCTATTTTGCAAATTACGCAGTTATTTCTGAAAGTATTTTATTTTTTGCACTAGCACCTCTAAGCATCTAAAAACTATGCTTTGATTGTTTCAGCACCGTGTTTTAGCCGTGAAAACAAATTAGGCTAAACAATTCGTAATAAAAATTGACATTAATAAATAAATGATATTTTAGTGTTTAATACCTAAAATCGGGATCTCTAAAGGAAAAATTATAATTCTACTTTGTTTTAGCTAATATTTTAGTAGGGTATTTCAAAATAGTTTTCGTGATTGGGGTCTAGCGTGGATAGATTGGACAAAGTGCACAATTCTGCTAAATATAAAGCAGGTGTAAATGTGATGTTATTATTTAATTTTTATTTTAACTAATAAGAACTTTTATGCAGCGTTGAGAAGTTTACAAAAACGGGAAAAAAAGCAAAAAAAAAAAAACGGTACTATTTACACCTTTTGTTAATCAAAGCAAACACTTCCAGTGGTTTCAAGATTACTAAACGAACACTATAAATTGCCTTCGATTTAATAGCTAAGATCAAAAGCTAAGAATTAAATAAAAGAATTTTCTTCTTCTCCCTTTGTTAACTAAATATGCTTTGAAAATTGTTTGTTTGGAATTGTTTTGAAAAGCTTTTAAGTGATTAGTATTGCTAGTCTATTCTACTTGCGTTTAAGAAAACAATTGCGTACAGGATTACTGATTAATTAATTAGTTAAGAAGATTCTTAAATGCCTAAATAATCTGGGCTATTTATTATACAAGTAAAGTTTAATTTTGTAACTACAAATTTCAATTAGATTTAAAGCGATTGACATATTTAAATACGTTTCATAGTGTTTAGCTCGTTTCTTGCTGTGAGATTAGTTGGAAATAAAAGAACTAAATAATCTCATTTTGCACAACGAAGCAAATTGTTATTTATGTAGAAAAATCTTTTTGAAATTATGTATTCATCAATACAAGATCAAATAATGCTTTACTACTATCTTAAACAAACAGGAAAAATCACAGATCCCGTTAATTAGTATCGACTAGTTTTGCATTTAATATTTCTTCGGAAAAAGTTGAGTTAATTGACATGAAATAGAGAGGAAAGAATATAAATTAATATCAATAATTTTAGTAGCAAGGTGTCATGCGGTTATTTGTTACAATAATTCATTAATCAGAATACAAAAGTAATAAAAGTTGTAGTATGATAAGTTATAGTAGAATGAAAATGCCCTTGTCGCCTAAAATATTTTCCTAGTTTATCCTAAAAATATCACAAGTGTGAGTACTCCCACCGTCCACCCTTCCTGTTACATTACTTGTATTTCATTTTCACTTTCAATGAAACATTCCTTACAATATGCGGTTTGGTGACGTTCACAATGAAATAAATTTTTAGTACTACATCAATTTAACTTGCCTACATACCGTCTACCAACTACTTACCACAAAACTGAATAGACTGCCAGTTACAACTTTTCATTCTTTCTACTTCCAAGATGCGTCATAAATGATATTTAGAAAGATGTACTTTGACAGTATGTTACATTCTTGAAGATCAAATTTTTTGCATGCCACATTAAACATAGTTTTACTTCCTAAGGAGCAAAGTTACTTTTCTCTTTTGGATTGTAAAAGTATGACTGTCTAATCTTATCTTCCGACATGTATATAGTTCTCACATTTGCTTGAATAATTTATAAAGTTCATACATTACTGTATTCTTAAACACATAAACAAATCTTTCATACATACTGCTTTATTGTGTGTCCCCAGATCCATCGAAGTTATGTTATATTGTTACTTGCATATATTCTGTTCTGAACTCATGTTATTCTTTAACATAATATCATCAGAACCAATGAATATTTGTGTTAGTAATAGTCTCATTAAATATACTTAACTAATGTATGCTTATATCGCCTTATTTTATGTTTTTGTATCAAAAAATTATAAAAACAATTGTGCATTATGCGTTTATGCCTGTAAGTTCTAACTGTCACATGACAGTTACCAACTCTGTGTATTCTTAAGATTATTATTTTAGTTACTACTATTATGCAGCCAAATTATTAACTTCATACTTATTCCTGCTCTACTATACAATAATTAAATTCAGTAGAGACTTGATGTACCGTTTCAGTTAATATGCTAAATTCTTAACCTATTCCTAATACTCGGATTTATTTATTGAGCGTTGTTTAAATAAATTTACAAGTAATTTTCCCGTGACCCTGATGAGACTGTTGGAATCTAACTTTTTCCACCTTTACCATAAACAGAGATGCATTGTGTATGTCACTTAAATTATGCCTTTGAATTGTAATTTTTATTATTATTATCGCATTTTGTGACGTAACTTATTAAAATGTCACTATTAAATAGTTTAAGTTGATAATTCACTCTGGTTTTAAGCGAAACATTGCTATTTACGTTCAAGGAAAATGAAATCACATTTTAATATTCACTGTACTAGTTGAGCAGCATACATTATGAAGGTTGATGAAATTAAAATACGGAAATTGCGAGTCTCCCTGAATTTAGAGCTATTTGGTCGAGACGTCTGATTGTGATGCTGCAAAGTTACCTTTTAGTTATTTACTGAAATCTGGAAACAAAATGGGCCTTATAAGGTCAACATAGTATTACACATTTAGATTTGTTCTATAGGATGCAATATTTGAGTCATCATCATCATCCATGGAATTTTGAGTAATCTAGAGTCGGCTCGACTGGATATTGTTTTCTCCGAGTTCTAAAACGTTTTGCATAAGGGAAAACGCAATTCATTTATATACATAAAGGAAAGCATGCCCATTCAGTGAAATTCCTGTGAACAGTGCATAACACTTCAGGAGAGAACCATCTTGTACATCCGCTTTCAACTGCTTTACTTTGTGCGCCAGTTTTTCTATACAGCTATCCATATATGTTATTAATGCCTACAGGTAGCCTTTCCGCCTTTGAATCTGATATTGAACACGTAAATGTAATACAGGCCACTAATTACTATTCATGAAAATTAATCTCCTGAGAGAGAACTGGATATACTGGATTTTGCAACAATACTAGCAAAGAATGAGAGAGACACAGACACAAGGAATGTGCAGATTTTGCAGGCGCAGTTCCATTATTTCCCATATCATATATCTCTCACGGTTTATTATACACACAGTTCCACTAATTTTGTGGTCGTGTCTCTCCATCTCCTTCTAATTTACGGCCTTTTCTTTCTCTTCCTCAATTGTTTCCTTCCTTCCGTTGTTTTTGGGAACGAGTGGCGGACACGATCCGTTGAATCTCACAGTCACACATACTGCCTGTGAGAGCCTTTGGAGAGTGAAGCGCAAAGTATCTTTCTCTGTATATACAACTATACAAGTGGTGGTGAACTGGAGAGACGAGACCAGAAAGATTCTAATAAATTCCCAAATCTCCTTTTCTTCTCGTCTTCACTCACTCACTCATTCACTCACTCGATGGAAGAATATTAATGTTGTAAATTCCCCCAATCATTTTGGGTTTACATATTTTACAACCAGATTGTGTAGCAAATAATATAAATGATAATGTGCACAAACCAAACTTTTTAAATTAGGCAGCGCAATCTGCGCCAAGTTCTTTGGATTTGACAATTATTCCCTTCTCACAAAGTGTAAAATTATTTCTTATTGTGAGTTACGATCCAATTTCATTCAACAAGGAAAATCTAGTGAATATGCTGCGAACTTAATATCGTCAATTCATCACTCCAAACAAAATAAATTGATGTGCGCTTTCATTTCCCATCTCAATATAATATAATTCATTGAAATGTAATGTCAATTTCTGAAACTAGGCTGCAGAATTAACTTTTATTCATAAAGTGTAAAATAAGTCATATTCAGATATTCCCGTTTTACACTTTCTTCAAGCTACGAAACTAATAACGGAATTTATTAAAATCAAAATGCACGTTGGAAATATAACAAAATAAAAAATGCTTCTTCCATGAATCTCCTCTGGACTAGGTTTTCCGTAAATATACCAAATCTTTATATTCCACATCGTTGGAGGTAAAACGTTTCTTCATTTGATACGAACATGTGATTATGCTCATTATAGGCATCATGTAATCCTGATGTGCATGTGACACTGCACTAAACTAGGCACAAATCAATTTAATACCTAATAATGTCCATAAGAATCATTTGTTGGGCGCGGGTGTTGCAAGGCTTTGCTAATAGTAAAAGTTTATTCAATTTACACAGAGGATTAAGAAGATACGAACTCATCATGTCTGTGATATGCTATCAACATTTCGTTTCATCTGCCACCCACAATGGCACGGAAAAGGAAAGTCAAATGTAGAGGAGAGGAGAATATTGTTCTTCAACACAGCGTTCCCGAAACCTATTATTACCCATTATTATTTCCAGTTTTCTCCTATACACCGTCCTGCATGTTCTTGAGTCTCGAATAATCTATGGAGCTTCAATTGCTCGCAGTAACGGTTTCATATTGTACGTTTCCACTCACTGTTAGTGAGATGACACTGACACCTGTCATGCCTATTACCTTAGGTCGATATTAGCGCCATTTTCATGGCCGTTCAATTCTTATTTCTGTAGTCATCTAGGAATAAAATAGCACCTAAATACATTATCCAACAAATCTCCGCAAATGGCAAGCGGACACTGCTTGAAATACAGTTTCAATATACGACAATGATAACGACGGATGACACTGAAAGTTGTTGTTGCATACTCACCACCGGAGGCTCGCTAATTCGCCACATTAATTGTAAATGTGAAATGACAAGTAATTAGGGAAAGTCGTCTATACAGTCGAAGTGGAAAGTGTATAAGACAATTAGCAGTTCATGGCAATGAAGCCAATGCGAACACACGAAAGGAAAAGCAGAAGGATTATATAGGGATTTAACAATGAAACTTGAACACCTTCCTCACATTTATCTCAATTTAGATTTACGATACTTTGGTTTCACGGTTCGAAAGTTCACATTGCTTTCCAAAATTATAGTCTTTTTTTGTTTCTTCCTTTTCATACACAAACGAACACATTAGAGGCAAGACATTTGTTTTTTACAAATCTTAGATTTTGTGACAAGCATTTTTTCTCTTACGCAGAAAGAGCAATGAATTCTGGTGACAATTATTAATTCATCATCGAACGTATGCTGCCGCAGTATTTTACACTTTTTCATCTTTATGTCTATTTCGCTCATTGTAATATTTTTTGTTGAAACCGAGAAATGTCATTTTGTTCCTTTTCTTTTCTGTTGAAAAATAGACCGAAGTGTAAGAGATACGAAGATGTAGTGGTAGAATGGGCATTACTACGATGCTGTTGCTACTTTTGTATTTGCTTAGAGTAAAACTTTTTTTTAATAAAGGGAGACTGTGTTGAACTTTTGACAAAAATGAAAAACGAGTTCTTAATTATTATTTTTTGTCAGCAGCCTCCCTGTTGAAATGGCATATGGAACTGAATTGTGTTCATCTGTATGAAATCTGACCCTCCATAAAACCTTACCTAACGTAATTTTCCTTTCACTTTTTTTTGTTCTAGACTTCAATTCCATTTTGAAGTAATATTGCTTTTTAATGAAACATATTCAGATTATGAGTCTAAGTTTTACGCATTAGTGCGCAACCGCTGCGTTTATAGATTATAGGTATACGATTTTCAGCCTATCATCGTCGTAGGTGCGATTTCTATTTGTTCAAAAAATTATTTTTGTAAATTCGATAATTTACTTTTTGAAACTCGTTGAAATTGGATTCAATAAAATAAGATTTGAAAATCCTAGAGTTTATAAATTCTTTCTTAATTCAGTATTTAATTCTTTTTACCAAAGATTTTAACTTGTGAGAGCTCACGGTATATCAGTCGGCCATATTTGATACACATTAAACTCATTAACTTAATGATTAGAATTGGAATGTAGTGCTCTCCTTGAATTATATTGTTAAATGTAAAACTTACATAAAGCAACACAAAGCTTCACCCGGCAAGGTACATTAAAATAAACGCTTTAAATAGCATTAGCTATTTTTAAACCAAAAGTTAATTTGTTATTACACTCGAATAATTTTTATATGATGAACCTTGATTTGATATTTTCTACTTACTCCGCTTTTTAGTTGCAGTACTAAAGTTATATTTCGGCATTGTTTTGCTGACTTGCGTAAAACCTTTAGTCATTGTTAGAAATATATTTTTTGCTAAAAATGCAACATTTTTGTAGCTCATGTGTATGTGTACGTGAGTATATATTCTTTTTCAATATTTACTTATTATCCGTTATTACAATATTAGTATTAGTAGTAAGTTGTAAAATAATCGTTACGTCTATGGTTATTATTATCATTATTGCACAATAATGTGAGGAGCGGATAACAACACAGCCACGGTGGCAATGATGGTGAACGATGTGAAAACGATGAGACACATTCTGTCGACGACCATAGCTGCGAACTTCCAGTCGGCAACCACTTCCGCATCCTCCTCTGCCTTTTTCATGCGTCCCGTCACGAATCGAATCTCGCGCAGAATAGCTTGTAGGTCCCTTTGGGCAAGTGCACATGGAGAGGACATATCTGCCGAGGAGGCAGCCGCCGCAGCGTCCATCCGAAGATACGAGGAACTTACACGAATATCATCATCCATGTCTAGCACTACAAACAAAAATTAATTTGCTGCCTTTATTAGACGGTCTTCAACAACAATAACATTTTGACAGGAATAGGTGGGTGGAAGGGAATGGAAAATGTGGTAAAAAGATCGAAAAATTGAAAGAGTAAAATTTTTATTTTATTGTCATTTTATACATAAATATGTACAGTGAGATTCGAAATATTCTTCCGCCAGGGAACATTTTCGTGAACCCAAAACTGCTTAAAATCTTTGATAAACTTCCCACCGACTCCTTTTTGGGAGTCAATATGAAAATCATAAAAGATTTCAGTAATTTTGGTGTCATAAAAATATTCGAAATGGTTTTGGAGTTTTGAGCCAAAGCCTGACGGAATTATGCTTTGAATCTCCCTGTACATGGTACCAAAATTAATACCCTGCCTTTGCAAAATTATCGTTCGTATGTGCTAGTTAGGTATCACTCACCATTCGCTAGCAGGGACTTGGATGATCTTTCTTTAATATCCCGCATGGTTTTCATTCGCTGGCCCTCTCGAATCGTCTTTCGTGTGATTTTTTTTCCAGGGCGGGACATCCGCAGAATCCAAGGAAGCCACTGGAGAAATAACGTCTTCACCTGGGAAGCAAGTGAAAAACAATTAAAAACTTGGATCACTCATGTCAACAAGAAAAACAATTCAGTTTGGTTTCCAGTCATTGTTATCATCATCAGAAAAACACTGGCCATGTTTGCTCAGCGTCCATCCGTACAGAAATTTTCCAGGCACAAAATTGCTTCGATAAACAAAGGGCCACTTAAAAGCGAGAGCAAACAGAGTGCGAAGAGAGTATAAGAAAGGGCAAGGCGAAGAGAAAGCCCAATCAAAATGTAAAGCCTACACACAAAATAATATGTAATGTGATGTAGGCAAAATAGGATTTTCAGTTCGAACATCGACTCCAATATCAACTCCACCAGAAGAGTTTCATATCGAACTGCTTCGTATTGTGTAACCACTAGGAACTTGCTACTTCAAGCCGAGGACAAGTGTAAAGCAGAAAAATGGTCCAGATAAAAACTGGGAGCGAATGAGAGAGAAAACGCGGGACGCTATTAGTACGACGAGGACACACACATATACACACATTCTAGCTTTCCCCGTATACTCTATAAAGTTTCATCATCATCGCATCACATCACATAACATTAGCAAAGTAAACAAAGCACTGTTGTTGTGTGTGTTTGTTTCACATCTATTTGCCGCTGCAACCATGCTCGCGGACCTTTTCCTTTCACTTTATTTTTTTCCTTTGAACTCACTAGTTCACATATTTATATGATTTTTTGTATTAGAGAAGCGTAGTATAGACTAACCAACACATCCATTATGCCGATTTAATCACAGTCACAATCGGTTTTCTTTTCCTTCAAGCCATTATTCTGCTCTTAAATCGCCATCTGCTTGCTTTCCTGGTTCACGTCCTCCTTTCACCAGTTCACTCCTTCAAAACTTTCTCCCACTTTAAACACCGACCTCTTTGTTCCTTTGGCAGCATTTAGGTACCTCCTATTTGCGGAGGTAATTTTTGCCACCGTCAAAATTTTCGTGCGAATGGAATAACAGAGAAGCAATATAATAAAAGAATCAAACTTGATGAACAACTGGAACCGCCATTCCGATACTTTAATGGATCGTTTGTATAGTTTGGTGTTATTCTATCTCATAACCATCATCCGTCACAATATTTTCTTTCAGTTTCCCCGTCCGTGTCTGGGTAGGTGGTTTCCCACTCAGAGATATAATAAAAGTAATAATCGTATTTTTTTACCTGAATTGCCACCAAGGCATATACTCAACGATGATAGGAATGATTTTATTGAGGTGAAAACATTCTCGCCACAAAGAGAGAACGAAAAATATCCAGTTGTTCAGTTGTTATCATAATGTCATAAATAGTTTTAGTCATCAAGATCATCGCCTCTAAGGCCTGTGATGTTTCGGTAAAGTTTTGAAACAGTGGAAAATCCTTCGGATTGGATTCTCTTGAGAACCAATACCGGCACAACTCATAACATCAGTTGTAAATGTTTCTAGTATGATTATTGTCATAAATACCTTGATCGGGCAAAATATATACATTTCACATCGCAGTTCATCTAATTTAATATTAGATTTAATGGAATGCAATGTGACCACCATCATCGCCACACAACTTATATAATCTCTTCGAGAATCGCTGATCGGAGTGATCATATTGCAATCAAGCCGATCATTTTGAGGCTTTATGGTGCCATCACATCCTACCTACAAAACCAAAAACGTTCATTCTCATCTGTCATTCCAAGTCTGTCCAAAGAAAAGTACTTACACTTTTTGTGCATTGTGTCTTGGGCAAAAATGTGCATGCACGTTCGCTGGAAAAATATACTCAGTGGATTCCCGACTGAGAGAGCTAAATGCAATGTCTACTGGATACACATTTTTGTCTAGTAGTTCTCAAAGAAAAAAAGTCGAAGGGGGAAATGAAGGAATCCGAAGTGAAATGACCAGTTTCTCTAATGAGGCCATGGAGAGAAAATACGAGCACAGGAAATCATATGAAGATCTTGAAAAAGTGAAAGCTAGCAGTCACCGATACTTCCATCGAAAATAATGCGAGGAAAGATCACATCCACACAATTTATACTTACTTTTGCTGTTTTAGAACTTTCTTCGGAGCTGCGTGTTGTGCAGATTAGGTATGAACTGAACCTACTGAGATGATACGATACCGACGAAAGATTTTATTTTCTTCTCAAAAGAATTTCCTCTTTCTCTCTCCCTCTCCGTGTTTTCTTGGATGCAACATACATCAACGAGACGTTGTTGAGGATCGTTGGAAAATATCATGGAAGAAAGAGTAAGAAAAGAAGTAAATGGAAAACACACCTCATTGTTTCCAGATCGATGGCCAAAAGGGGAATCACCAAACCGCATAAATTCCATTCACGTGGCCCGACTGTTACTTGCTTACTTGAGACGCTGTTGGTGTAGTGGCAAAGTGAGGAAAGAAATGCAATGTAATGTACTCCTCTCTCCATATTCCACTATTTTGTGGGTAGACTATTTTTTATCCTTACTGATACTTCCATTCTCCCATCAACATTATCATCATCATCATCATTCAGAAGAAAAAGAATGTCTTCTGTTGTGCTTGTATGCTTTTTCTTCCAATAGCAGGAGAATCAATAAACCTATTTATTGGATTCTGAATGCCTGAATTCTTTTTCCTCTCTTTTCGCTGACTCATATGTGAAGTCGTCGCTGCTTCCTCTTTCTCCAAGCCTTTTTTACTTTTCTGAAAAGGCTTTTCGCTTTTTATATTCGTCATTCATTCGCTGCCCACACGAGAGAGAGAAAGTAAAATATTCTTTCATGATAAGACTTTTGGTGACATGTAAGAGTATCTCGGTGGCTCTCACGCGATAACGGAAGATGCGACACAAAAGAAGTTGGTCGTGGTTCGAGTCCATCTTCGTATGTAAAAAGGAGGAAACAAAAACAAAGTTGACAGGAAGAAAGTCTCTTTCGACATTTTCAATAGCCTTATCAAAGGTTATCTTTATCAAGTTCTGCTTATGTCTAGAGCAAATCCAGACTACAATAAATCTTTTGTAAACTTTGGGGATATGTTCTTTTCTGCTTTATCAATTATTATACTTACTAGCACAAAGGTACAAATATCATTTTTCAATCTTGATTTCCCAATTTTCAGTCTTAAAATGATTGTAAGAGATAGTCCTTGATTACAAAATTTTGATTGTGCATTACATTTATTTAGTATGGAGTTTCATAGTTCGTGACAAACGCAGGAGGAGTACAGGCGCTCTGCCTTTTTATAATATGCTATATAGACGCCATTATAATAATAAAATAGAGTGCAGAGTGCCCAGTACATTTTGAGCCTTCGAGGGTCTGCGACCATGAACCATTTTGAAATAAACGGAAATTCTTTCACAAACTTTCTGACTGGATGAAATTAAATAAGTATAAAAACAAATTACAACACATGCGGATAATGTCATATGCATGAATAGATGAATAGAGTTGAAATTTCATGAGAACTCTTTCCTCATCATTTCTGCTTCCAAAACTCTATTTCCAAATGAGGCAATAAGGGTCACACCTACACGCCCGCCCACATCCATTTAAGTTCCTTTTTAAATAATTCGATTACCTAAAACATATTTTATTTAAAGAAGGGCTCCACAGAGACGTTCTTCTGTCTTTTGTGCAAAGTCGTCCAAAAATCGTGTATAAAAGGGCCGACCAAGTGACTATGTGACATGACATAACAAACGAAAAATCTCTGGCTAGGTAGGTACACTTTCCCTAGTTTCTTGACTTTATTTGAGAAATAAAAGGAAAAAGTTTTCTGGTGGTTATACAAAAAGAGAATACCGAGAGAAATTACATTTTATGAAATTGACATTCGACTTGAACAAGAATGCAACGAGTTTCTTTTTTCGATCAACTCTGCCAAATTGCGAGAAACTTTCTTTCATCATTACTCCGTCTCGTCTTCGGGCCCACACAACTTCGCGTGCAGCGGCAATATTCCTGAATTACTATTTTTAGGCTACCGCTGCCTCTACTGCTATCATAACCTCCGTAATTTAGACAACCATCACTTCCTCAATCGACCTCAGCTTGTCTATGACGCCTTGATGGACTTGCTTATTTTTCTATTTATGTAGATGATCATGGTAAACGTAATAAGTAATAACGGTTTTGTTATACAGGCAACCGAGTGCGTTTTATATGGATGATATCATATCATTTCATGATACG
>VYYJ01001940.1:0-25407 GCA_021029165.1 Cyphoderus albinus
AATTCACCACTCTGACTTTTGAAGCATTGCCAATATTTCAAAAAACAAATACGAGCTAAAAGGTAAATGAAATTTGCCCAGTTTTTGAAAAATTGCATTAAATTGGAATATAAAGAAATATTTGTCTCTAGTTAAGACCAACACTCTTTGAGAATTAGTTCTGAAAAAACCACGAGAGATTTGCTGAATAAAAATATGCCCAGCTTCGATAAAAAAGCTGGTATAAATCAGCAAAAATCGCAACCCAAAGAAATGTTTCACTTTGCCCCAAATTGTTATTCATTTGTTAAAATTACTACAGCTGACCTCCACATTCTTTTTATTTCATCTTGTTCCACTTCAAAATTATTTACGAATTGAATTACGAATTATATTTTTCAGGTATCAGAGACAAAATATTTGTGACATTTAATATTCATTATTTTACATTTTTATTTTATCAGCAAATATTAATGACAGATAAATAGGAATGAATGTAAGGAATTAGCAATGTCTTTTGAAAGCAGAAGCTGATAAGGCATTGAAAATTCTATTTTCTAGTAAGAAAATATTTCAAATTGGCGATTTTCATCATCACTTTCCAAAATCATTAAGCCATGAAAGTTTTTCCTTGGGAGGCATCGTGAGACTACGGTATCGGGAGAGGCTCAGTGGATCCTCAGCGATATGAGATTTGCCTGCTAATTGACATTAGGTTGTGTGTGGTAAATTAGCTCAATAGCTGAAAACCATACTATTTAAAATCATTTAATTCAATATTACGAAGTTGAAAAGTAGTTGAAATAGAATAATAATATGTTCACCTTTGACGAAACGTTACTGAAATCAACACAAAAATTATATTAATAGGGAATGAAAATTCATCGAATGTTTCAATAGTAACTTTTTTATTTGAAATTTGAACCAATATAAAAACTCGTGGTTCCATTAGTGTACCTGTAGTTTACAAAATTACAGTTACAACAACTATCAGAAAATCTTTATTTGTTTTACACTTATCTACACTGTATTAAATAGTTAATTTACTATTAACTAAAACGATGCACTAATATGCGTTATTTATGTTAACATTACAAGTAAAAAAAAATTTTACCATTTTAAATCACTTCTAGGTAATATAAATGTTACACGGATTAAGTGTAACAATGACAAAAACTTCGGTTCAAATGAAAATTTCACTGCTGATGATGATATAAAACCGCGCGGTGTAATGAGGATGTTAGTCAAATATCAACTGTGGATCTTTTCCTGTCTTGAAAAGTCGAAAAGACCTGCAAAATTAGATATGTACCATTATCATCATTAAAACACACTAATGCCACGTGAAATGCTAGCCCAAAGATAAAAAATATAGTACTAACAAGGGCAGGCAGGTTTGTGTCCGTTTGATACAGTTAGTAATCACAATATAATTGTATTTAATACAGTTTGGGGAAAGTCAACAATTTATTATTATAGAAACAATTTTTTTTAATTGGTCATTTTGGGATACAAATTATGATGTTGAGTCTTTGTGAAAATTATATTTGTTTGCACTTGTTGAGTTTATGTTGTAACTACTAGCAGCCAGCAAGTGGCCCTTGTTAGCTTTTGGTGCACCAGTTTTACTACGTGACGAAAATACAAAGAAACACGTTATACATGCTGAAGTACCTATTCCTCTTTTATAATCTAAAAGTTTTTTCATGTTCTTGTCAATCTGTTGATCGTACCTGTTTTTTCAACACATTTAGCTAGGTTTTCAGCAATGATACAATCAAGACTGTGAGTGATCTTTAAATAAAGTGTTTGACTGCAAACATGCGTTGCTTCTAGTTTGAAATGTAGTTTTACGATAATGTTTAAAATCGGTTCTAAAACGTATTAATTTAAAATCAATTCAATTCACTATTTTAAATAACAATGAACATAACTGATTTATGGGTTTATAACTCAAGAACAGATTTGGTTGCAAAATCTAAGTAATTCTAGGTGAAAATTAAAATCGTGCAAATTTCTTAGCTGAAATGATCTTAATTTAAAGATGCATAAAGCCAACTGTATGATTCAGCCCACAGTAGCAATTCAGCACTACAATAATATCATTTTAAGGATTTTGCGGATTCTGGTTCCGGCTAAGTGCACCTGGCCAAGAAAATGCAACTTTTCAGCGGCGGTACCACATCCTGTAAACAACTTAAAAGAACTTTTAACCAGATTGAGCCGAATTGAGTCGGTTTATATCTATAAAACCACTTTAGAATCTAAAGTTTAGATAAGTTCTCTGCTAGGTAGTCACTGGCCACATTTATAATGTATGGAAAAGTTACATGCTACAAGCCTACCACAAAAGCAGTGCAATTTACTTGCGGTAGGTAATGTTGAAAGTCATAGCTTATTCCTATTGAATGCTACTACATATAGAATTCAGTCTAATATAGAACAGCATATATCTAGCAAGAATGAATTGCAAATTGCAAAAGTAATCAGTCAATATTGTATCAAGTGGAACAAGTTAACAGTAGGAGTTTTGATCTGGCACTTTACTCCAAATCCTGGGTTCCATCATCACATCTGGACGGTGAGTTTATCAAAATTAAATAATTGAATTGAATTTTTAAACCAGAAAATTTTATCACTGATGTGAGATATTTTCATGGGTATTATTACACTATATTTGTTTCAGGCTGCAAAATGATTTACAACGCAATAAATCCGCAGCTGCTGCTGATTGTGTTAATGATCATGATCATTAACAGTGGAAGTGGACAGGAGTCAGCGGAACTCAAATTATATGCCGAACTTGGCATCGAAGGTAAAATGTTACAGTATTTACTTGAAATTGATTATAAAATTGAAAAATGAACGTTTTAATCTGCTTTGTAATTACAGATTTATTTTGGCAAACTCCAATAAAATCTATCTGCAAAACCTTGCCAGGCCATGTGAGAGACAAGATACAATCTCTTAAGACGGATGTGTGCATCATCGGTTACACAACCATGAATTGCCAGAATAGGGAAAATGGGAAAATTAGGTTGGCGGCCGGTGAATATCCCGATATCAATGAGATGCTGCCACCACCTCCTGGAGGACTTCCTTTCAAACAGAGATTTGAATCTTATCATGCTTGCGAGAGGGCAAGAGGACGCACTGCAATGAAAGCAATGAAAATTGAACTGGGCGACTCCTTTGATGAGAAGGATAATCGGGCGCTGGTATCTTTCCGAGATGTGGAGGAATGCACAAACATGCCCGAGTTTACATTTGGAGAATTAAATAGTATCAACACTTATGGATCCTGTGTAGACCTTTACACTGAGCTGGATTGTGTTGGAAACACACGTCAAATCGCCGAGTCAAGTAGCGATAAATGGGTTGACCTCCACCCGATGAATTTTACAGGAGAAACGAAGTCAATAATGCCCTGTCCGGAAACCAACCCAGCTTCCAAATTAGGAGGGATGATACAGAAAATTAGTGTCTCGCCTGTACATAAAGGCCCAGTGCCGATACATATGGAAGTCACGTCAAACCAATTTATTAATAGAGGCGACATAGGAATTACACAGACGTTCATTTGCTCGAAAAGTATTTCACAAGGTGTGGAAATTAAAGGAGTGCGGGGGTTGTCTAAACTGGGCAAAATTTCAAGCGGAAAAAATTTACTTCTGCAAACTGATAACGATAACTTGGTATCAAGACAAGATGTTGATGATGTAGTGAATGATGTATCGGGTATAGTCGGCCAAATATTACATAGAAATCTGTATAAAATTTTCAAAAATATTACTCAAGGACAACAAGTCTATCATGAGGAAACCAAAGTTTTTACCTCAAACAACCCGCTAGACTTGAAACCGTGCACCAGCCAAACCATTGATAGCTTCGTGGAAGTCCAAAAGGGGTATGAGTTTAACTGGATAATTGAACTCTTCGTCACCTCATTAGATGGTTTAGTTCCCGCATCCGATATAGTAAAGATACTGGAAGGTTTAGGTTTCGATGTTAAAATTCCTAAGGTTGATGATAACACGGTGATGGCTGCGCTGGAAGGCACTGGAATAGCGGACATTCCACTGGGATCTGTTGTCAATACGATGACAACGAATCTTGCAAGATGCGATGGTCTGATTGGTTCGGTAATGAACCAAACTATGGGGGTCACAATTGCGCCTGAAGCCATGGAAATTACACCTGCGCCCTCGGCCATGGCCATGAATGAGAATGACAAGCAGAATGAAATTGAAAGCCCGATGCAGCCAAATTGCCCTCCGGTGAGCAAATTTCTGCAAATAAATATTTTTATATTGATTTGCATTGTATGTATATTTTGAAAAAATAAATCTGATTGATTTTCAGGAAAACATGGCAATGAGGAACGAGGTTGGACCCATACATGACAAAACTTCCAAATGCGGCGGAGAACTAAACGCTCCCACTGGAGAAATTTATTTCAAAGTGGATCCTCTGTTAAATAGTAAAAGATGCGTGTGGGTAATCAGACCAAATGCGAGTGAGAAATTTACGTCGTTTAAAGTAGACATTGGAAAGGGATTCGTGCCTATCAAGGGACGACGGGAAATTATTCTGAGTGGCCACAGTCGGCTTCAAGATGCCTTCGACGTTATACCGTAATTTGCAAAAAAAAACTCCAAAATAAAAAATTAATAAAAAAATGCAGCCCGGAAAAGAAAATTAATTTTTATTTTTATTTCCAGTACCGGAAGCGGCACCTACAAAGTGCAGGGGAATATTCTCATAATCATGTTTTACACGGAGCTTCCCAAAAGCAAAGAGGTTAAACCCGTGGCTGGCGAAAAACCTAACGAGGGTGGAATTATTCGGTTGCGGTACAAAACGGGACATGACTATCAAATCTATGCTATCAGTAAAGATTCCAAGGACTACCGAATTAATCTTGGAGGTACGCAGCTTTTTACATATCCAATGGAAATGCTGCCCCCCGTAGACTACCCGAACAGTGACCTATCAACTTTTGTCATGATACCCCCAAATTTTGAAGACATCCGTTCACCTTATATTGTGAATGTGGATGGGTTTGTTCAAGATGATTGCTGTGATTACTTGATGATCTACCAGTTCGAAAACGGCAGATGGAAAAAGCAAACGAGTTCAAAGGAAAAAGAGAGATTTGCTAAGGGCTTGAAACAGTTCGAAAGTAAAGATGTGATGCTTGGAGTCTTTCACTCTGATGTGATTGTCCCTGCTGGAGGATTTTCGATGCGGTTTAGCCTTAAAAAGGCCAACTATAAACTGGCACTAAATCTCACGTCGAATGAAGTCGAGTCAAGTGAAACGGGAGAATATTTGCTATAGTTAATTAGGAAATTAAAATTATATTTAGTTTCATATAAATTATGGTATTTTGTTTAAATTCATTTTAATATGATTTGTGGAGTCGTATTGGGTTGGGTTTGCAAGTGGTTTTTTTGTTTGTATTTCAGAATTATTATTTATTTATTTTTATTTATACCGGGACGTTTGCAAAAATATATTGTTAACTGCCTTATATTATGTAGTGCAATATGTTTACCAAAAGAATTTATTTTTATATGTAACTGAACTAATTTATTTTTTAAATATAATTTTATTACATTTGTTCGCATTTTCGGTGACGATGAGGACCAGACGAGAAAATAAGTTTAAATAAAATGTGTAACGTAACACTTTTTTTGATTGATGCAGTCAATTACGATTTTAATTCTTGTGCTTTTAGCGTAACTTTTATTTATTAATCATTTTTAATCATGAATATAAAACATGAACTGATTGGGCTTAAATGGGTAAACAAGTGGTTAGGAACCTGTGATTTGAATTCTAAACGGTTTTTTATTGCATTTTGTTAATCTTGGCTAGACCACATTTTTAGTTGAGGTTCATGCTACAACATAATTTGCCGTAAACTATTATCAATTTGCTAAATTCTATGAACAATATTTTAGTTAAACAATAATCACGCTGAATTGAAGATTCATTCATTAAAGTCATTAAAATTGTAATTGGGTTGAATTATGATCACTTCATCTCTGTCTCATTTTTCATAGTTAATACAGCAATAAAAGTATTTTAATTTGAAGTTTAAAGTAACGCTTTAGAATGAGCGAGTTTATAATTAAGTAGTTTCTAAATCGGCATTTAAGAATTAATTGCTCAATTAATAAATTTGTGCAGCACCTCTACCTGTAATTATCGAAGCGTAATCAAATGGTCTTGCCTGCTTGTAGACATGCTAATGTAAGAATGCTGGTATGAAAAGCTTAAGTGCCTGTTTACAGACCACCACAGTTCGCTTTTGAGTTCACAAATCTTTCAAGAATCTGTTCTTATGGAGGATATAAATGCAAAAACTGGTTGCACACTCAAAAGCATCGTGAAAGCCGGCATATGCAGGATGTAAATTTCTAGCCTCCTATACTTTTAGAGTTTTTGTTTGCAAGATTGAAATAGAAACCAACCTTAAAAAGCGCACGATCTAAAAGTAAATATATTTAATTGAGGACCAAAGTATTAGGAACATCCTGTATGTACAAATGAGTTTTCCGGCGTACCAAATGAACCCGCATTTTTATAATTTTCAGATGAAGCCAAGCTTCTTCCATTATTGAAAACCTGAAATGTTTTAGAAAGGAACGTGCCAGTACCACATTATACAGCATTGTGAGCTGGTGTCATATTGTATTTATATCTCAATCTTATTAGTGTAAAATGTTTTGCCATTTTTGAGCCAAAACTGTACAAAGGGCAATTCTACCTTTTTTGGTTTATATTTTTGGTTTCTACGTATAATTTTAATATTGGTAATGAATGGAAAATAACATAAACCGAATCTAAAAAAGAAAAGTCATGAAAGCCGACATATGTATGGCATTATATTTCATGTGTGCAAAAGCCTTTTGCCAAAAGGTATCAACAAATCAACGTTAATAACTTAGATATTTTAAACATATTTAGCTTTAAAATTTAATTGATTAGTTTATTAATAAATAAATAGAAGTTTAAAGATAAAAAAGTTAATTTCAACTGGAAAATTAGGAACACACAAAATCGGGTTTCCAGGTTTTACTCCATGAAATCATTCATATGTTCATCTTTACTTAACAGAATACATACGTTTAATTTGGATGTTCAAACATTCCCTATTGATAAGGTACACGTCCTTACAATAATGCCATCCTCTACATATTTAATAATTGACTGCTCTATTATTATGTATATATCTTATCTCAATCTTTACACATATGAGTAACACGTCTTTGCAATTTTTGATCTTAACACTGTACGGAGGCTTGTAAATGGCACAAACAACTCACAATAATGGACATGCTTCGGTGGATTTTTATTTCAGTTGGAGCTTCTGCTTACTTAGCAACTAAATGGAAAATAACAATAACCGCACATCGCACCGGCTTGCACACACGAACAGCGTGACAGCCGGTATATGGCAGGTGCAGGTGCATTTACAGTCCTAATTTTAAAGATTTTATAATTCATGAGTGCAACCATAAAAACTTCATTTTTTAAACATATTTATTTGTTGCAGTTTTCTAAATTACTTATTAAATTACATTAGAATTTAAAGTATTTAAAATTGAGTTCATGGCCTTCGCCATTTCAAGTATGTAGCTTGTTCCGATGCAGTGCCTTATTTTGATTGACTGATTAGAAAAAAATATTGAATTAAAAACGAGGATAAATTGAATACCTGTTAAAAAATGATTTAATGGGTTTTCTTGGAGTTGAAAATGAATTCTTTAATGCTAACCTTTTTAATACTGTTGCTTTCGCATTCATCAAGCGTGATGTGAAGACTGTACGTGTTCACTGTTTTAGTGTTACTTTGGATAAAAAATTAATCCGATAGATTGAAGGAGAGATGAAAAAGCAATTATAAGAGAAATATTTTATTCATTATGATTCTATTTACATACACGAAAAATCCCAATTCCGTCCTGAAATCTAGTACATGATTTTACACGTTTAGTGGGTCGCCGCTACTGAAATTATTTTGTTACAAGATGTTCTGCGATTAAGAATTCTGTTTACATTTCTCTAGGACGTGAAGATTTTTTTGGGTAAAAATTCGCCCTGTAAATATATTTGAAATGAGACGTGGTTGAGGATTAAGATAAGGGGATGCCTATCGATATCCTGAGGAAATCGCAATTCACCTTGCAAATGTAAATTTAGTTAAGAAATTAAGCCGAGATGAGATAAAGTGTACCAACATGTTTTGATAAAATATACAGATACGACTTGAGTAACTTACCTACATTTTGCTATTGCTGCCACCAATTCGTGTTTCATTCATTCAGTAGCGTTACATACGTGCTTAAGTTCTGTTTCATTTCAGGATAAAATTTCAGGATTTTATTTGGCTTAAAACTTGCAATTCCGGTGTCATTACTAATGCAGTTCTGTAATGATTCCGACCATGCGGACCACCCGAAATTTACCACCCATTTTGTGTTCAGCTGTGTTGTTATTACTGCTGCAATCACCAAAGTGTTTGACATCCAAGATTGATTTCTACGACGAAAAGAATTTTCAAAGTGAGTGTGAAAATAAAATATTTTAAAAACGTTCAAAGTTCAATGTATAAAATTTTCTTTTATTTTGGGTTTTCACAAAGAACATCTTTACGGAACGGACAATGTGCCGAATCCAGCGGAATGCCAAAACCTCGCGTATTTTGTGCTTGGTCGGGCCTCCTCCATTACAACAAAAGTGTGTGTCTACGTGTATCTTTCGGAGGACTGCCAAGGCGACCCCTGTAAACTGACGCCGGGCAATTACGCCAATTTGCTGGCACTTGATAACAGAGGCGTCTCATTTCGAGCCTGTGACACACCCGGGGAAAAGCACGAGGAAAGGGCCAGAGTGAAACTTTTCGCGGAGCCCGATTATAAAAGTATTAATTGATTTTTGTATTAAAAAGTTTGTTTATTTTAAATAATTGTTCAATTTAAAGCCAATAATAATTCAAATCTAGACATGATCGTGGACGACCCACTTAAGGGCTGCGAAACGCTACATCGCTCAATATGGAATACCACGTCATCCATCATGACCAAACAATGCCTGGTTCTGTTCGACGACGAAGCTTGCACGGGAAATATCATCTACCAGTTAATTGGAAACGCGGCGAAGCTACCGCTAATAGACAAAGCTGTAAAGTCGTTTCGACCCTGTGTTGCATCCGAACAATCCACACAGTCTGTAGCATTTTTCGGCGACCACAATTTTCAAAGTGGGTATTTAGAAAAACATTTATTTAATTTGAACATTTAAAAATTTTCAAAAATGTAAAAACAAATTACGCATGTGAATCAGAACATTTGTACACAACCGAAAAAATCCCGCCGCCGAGTTCCTGCCAAACGCTGCCCTACTGGATGCACTCTGGCGTTTTCTCCATGAAGACTTCCGTTTGTATTAGCCTGTTTTATGATGAGGATTGTCAGGGAAATGAGTTTGAAGTTCCGGCCGGTGAATATGCGAAACTCCCTGAACTAGACCACTGGGTCAAATCTTACCATGCCTGTGACAATTATCGAACCGGAAGAGATATTAAGTTTTATGTGGACTTCAGGGTCAAGTTTTACCTTAAGGCGGAATTTACAGGTGAGTTTTAAAATTTCTATCATTTTCGTTCGTGATCATGAACATAGCATTTTTATGTATTTTAGATCTAATTTTGGATGAGACGATAACGCCCGAGTGCCAGTCGCTACATGAGTCACTGTGGGACCAGACTTTATCAGTAATCACATCCACTTGTATAGTGCTTTACTCGAACCCGGATTGTTCGGGGGGTCGGACCACCCGGGTAATGCAGAATGTGACACTGTTGCCAGAATATGTTAAACTGAAATCCTTCCGTCCCTGCGACTCCAACCAGCTTTACGGTCCACCACAGCTCTTCGGGAAAATCATTAAGTTCGAGATAAACGCGGATGAATCAGAGACCGACAAGAAGAGTGTGACGGACTATGTTGAAATGACTCAAAAGACGCGATTCCGGAATGACGGGCCGGCAACCCAAACACAGAGATATGAGAGCCACAAGGTGACAAAGGACAAGGTGGAGATCGACGTTATAACGAGTCTGCTCCAGATGACGGAACTCCGGGTCACTGACACAGTCACCCAAGACTTCACGAAGCAGTTCGGAAAATCCCTTAATAAGGGATTCAAGAAATTGGCAAATCTCAGGGGCAGCGCGGCCGGATTTAAGAGCTATCAAAAGGGAAAGACTGACACAGACACCAAGGAGAAAACGAAGGGCGATACTGTGGAGACTGGCGCCAGCGTTACATCAGCTTTGTTTGCAAGTAGAAACAATGCCACCACCATGTCTGGGCCAAACCCCATAAATGAAACAAGCTGGATGGCAGGTCTTGGCAGTATCGGCCCCATAGTGGATATTGGTGGCCAGGGATCTAGACGTAGTAGGAACAGACCTGCATCTCTGCCATTCCAGACTGCAGTTGGCGATGGAAACGCCGCTTCCACTATTAACACCATGGGTGACCAGCAGCAGCAAGACAGTTTCCAGGGTTATCTACAGGGCACCTTGAATAAGCAAGATTCACAAACTCTAGAGAACCGCGTTGCCTCGGCTGATGCAAAAGACAAGAGGAAAACCAAGGAGAAAATGTGGATGGGGCAGAAAGAAATTGGGGGTGAGTTCACGGGTGCGCGGGGCGAGCAACAGGAAATGCAGGATAAAATTGGCTCAGCGTTGGTCACCGGATACCAGGGTAGTGCCACGAACCAGAGTTCATTCAGCAACAAGATTACCAAGGAGGAGGAAAAGGGATTCACAGTGGATCAAACTATTTCAATCCCTCCCTGCACGGAATACGAGGTCACTTCCTTTGTCAAAAGAACAAAAAATTTCCCCGCGGAATATTCAGTCTTTGTGGAGGTCACCGGGAAATGGGGCAAAAATGGACCTGCAATGACTAATGAGGAAATCGGCAGAAAATTGGGCGGCATGGAGGTGGTTACCTGGAAAGACAAGCAAACTGTTGTGGTGATGGGGACGGCATCGTTGGTGGTGGATTTCTCCTGGTTTTCGGTTTGGAACGGGAAAGGCACGAGGATTGCTGGATGCGATGATGGAACCAAGTCAAGAATAGAAGAGGAAAATGAGATGGAAAAGAAGAACGAAAATATTGTGGAGTTCTATGATTGGCCGTATTTGTCAGGTATGTAAATTAGATAAGTTTTGTAGAATTATTTTACAGGATATTAGATTGAATATTTTTGCAAATTATTTTTTTTCTTCGCGAAATTTTTCTCAGGCTTGATGTACAAAGATGGTATAAACGGCGACTGTCAGATGATGCCATCTCATGTGAAAAACAAGGTCGAATCCATTTACACCACGTCGTGTGTAATATTGTTCCCGAATGCCAAGTGCGAATTGGTGGACGCAAGGTTGCAGCTAAAAACGAATATTTTTAAATTTTTTATAGAATTTTTATATTTACATTCTAATTTTTAATTCAATTCTGTATTTCAATAGGAATGTCAGAAATATTGGTTACACACTGAAAGTGAACCCCGACCATGGCATCACCCTACCATCCTACGAAAACGTGGCTCAATCCTTCCAAGCTTGTGAGACTTTTGAGAAAAAATTGATTTACGACAGGAACAAAATCAAATTTTATGGAAAGGATACAAAGGCTCCGCTACTATCAGCCCCGGTTGCGCAGACCTGCAGTAACCTGCCAAAGCGAACCAGACGCATTATTACATCGGTGGTGGTGGACAACTGCGTCACGCTTTTTTCGGAGGGGGACTGCAAAGGTGAGAACTTCACAGTAAGGCCGCACTCCGGAGTCAGACTGTGGGATCATTTCGGTGGAAAGGCTGAATCCTTCAAGAGCTGCGCTTCATACCCAGACGAGACTTTGCAGGGTTATGCAAACTACAACAATAGTAATAGCAACGTTTTGGGACATGATCGCGTACGCATGTATGAAGATGAAAAACATTCTGAGTTGGTGCTGGACGAACCGCTGAGGTCAACTTGTGTCACATTGTCGAAGGTAGACTGGGGCAAAACTAGATATATCAAGACGGACAAATGTATCACGATATACACACAGCCCCTGTGTCAGGGACAGGGAGTTGAAGTTGTGCCGGAATTTAGTAAATACGTTTTCTACATTCCCTTCGCTAGCTTTGCACCTTGTGAGAAAGTCGAGACTGATGAGCATAATGAGATTGACCGCGTATTGTGGTCAGGCAATTTAGTGAAATAATTAACTAATTAATAGAGAAAACTGAAATAATTAGTGGAGGGGCATTTACCAATTAGCATAAACTAAATATTTTTTAAATGTTTTCAGGCAATTTGTTAATCTGCATAGGAAGGTTCATATCGTATATAGACTGTATAATTTAGATATAAATAATGTATAACTTTGGTGACAGATATTTTTATTAATTTATTGTTAATTTTCAAAAACTCGGGTTTATTTATTCACAATATTAATTACATTACACCCGCACCCTGTTTAAGTCAAATTATTTTATATTCCTGGAGATCCTTTTATTTATTTTTAAAATATAAAAATAGAATCAAGTAGAATAAAAAATATAAAAACGTCTTATTTATTTCTTCTGAAAATACTCCTTTTGAATTTCATCCAGCGTTTTTCCTTTTGTTTCTGGCACAAACAGAGTGCAGAAAACCACACCGAAAATGCAGACCCCCGCAAAAAACCAAAAACACGCATCACTTCCCAAGTTATTGCTAATGTCTTCAAAGGTCTTTGTAACTGCGAAAGCCAAGGCCCAGTTGAAACTCGTTAGAGCTGCAGTTGCGGCGCCTTTCACGTCCGTGGGTATCAGCTCACTCATTAAGAACCAAGCTTAGAAAACAAATCAAAGAAAAAAGTATAAACAAAGTTTATTTTCCTATATTAAAAAAATATAAAAAATTACTACAAATTACCAAGTGGGCCAATTCCAATGTTATTAGAGATCATGAACAGCATGAGACTGGCCAATGGAACCCATCCACTTCCTTCCGGAGTTTCTCCGCCATTTTTACTTTGTAATAGGAAAAACACTGCCAAAGCCAGTTGACAAATCGCATCCCCAAGTAAAGAAACAAACAGAAGTTTTCGTCGTCCTAAGCGATCTATTAAAAGCGACGAAAATATCCCCGCCAGCAATACAACGCATCCAATAATAATCGCGGCGACATTTGGGTCTAGGTTACTCTTAGCTGCTGCAAAGATATCCGCGGTAAAGAATACAATGGCATTGAGTCCCGAAAATTGCTGGAATATTTGCAAAAATGTGCAGATAATTATCGCCTTCACTGTGCCCCGCCTCGTCAATCTTTTCCAGAGAGTTCCAGAGGATTCCAGCGAATCAACTTGGGGTTGATTTTGACTGCAGCTGGACAGTAGCAGATTCAATTCGGTGGACACATCTTCCACACAATTTTTTCCTCTTAGTTTCATCAGTGACTCCCCAGCAGCTTGGGAGTTTCCTTTGTGGGCGAGATGCACCGGAGATTCAGGAACGATCCAGAGCAAAGCCATAAAGACGATTGAGATAATTCCACAGATCACGGTTATTACAAACCAGGAGAAAAATGTGCCCACAACATATCTAAAAAAATCATTAGAAAAAATTCAAAATAAAATTTAAATTTAAAATCAGATTTTGTTTTTTATTGTTTTTTTACATACACAAGAATTTGACCAGCTCCCATTGTCAGCAGACAGAGACTCATCACAAACCCTCTTATTTTCTCTTGGCTCGCCTCGGCCAGGTAGCAGCAGCAAACGGGCGGCAATCCACCTATGGAAAGACCCAGTAAAAAGCGACCGACAATCATCATTGCCGCAGTGGGCGAAAACGCAATCATTATCCAGCCGATTAGCATCGGGACGCCCAACATTGCTAGGCTTTTGACTCTGCCAAAGTTGTCCATGACGTATCCAGCTGCAGGTCCACTGAACACGGCACCCAGCTTAAAATCATTATTTAAACATGAAATGTCGATGACGTCATTGAAAAAAAAATAATTAAACAAGAATTTGCTTAAAAAATACAGTGGGCGCTGAAGCAATCCATGATTTTTGAGTTATTGTCAAGTTCGAGTCAAACGGCTGCTTTTCCTCCAGATCTGGCAGTGCTGGGCTTTATTTTAAAAAAATGGAAATAAAAATCCTACATTATTTTTATTGTTTGTCAATTCTCTAGTAAAATGTTAATTTAAATACCTTGTCCACACCACAACAGTTCCTAATTGTAGAACTCCTAAGTTCACTAAAAACAAATAACATTGGAAAAATCAAATGATCAAATTTATTTTTATGCACGGATGGATCAATAGCGAGTTTAATAACCTACCTATCATAATCACAGTCCAAAATCGAAAATTGAATCCCTCTGAAGTGGATTCATTTTCTACGGTTATTTTTTCTAAATCCGATTTCGCCATTTAATTTTTTCTACTTTATGAAGAGCGTCACTGAACAGTTGTTATCTAACAAAATTGAAACTTGAAATGGAAAAATTACACATATTTGAACGTTGTACTTTCACATAGAATTAACCAATTTATAACCACTTAAGATTTGTTTAAATCCCCAATTTTAAATTTGAAAAAAATTGTAACAGAGTAACAGCCACCTGCTGTTGCTAGTCTCGTGAATTAACATTTTATAATGCGTTGAAGTGTAGACAGACAAACTTATATTAGATAAGCGAACAGTTTATAACCTTGCAGGTGTCCAATAATTGTTTAATCTTTGAATCATTGTGAAAGTAAATGGAACCAATTCACTCACCAGACGAAAACTTCAATATGTAATTATTTGCTTTGTGATTATGATTATGATTATATCTGAAAAATGTTACTTTAACAGCAATGAAAATTAACACATACATATGCAACATAATTGTTATTAACCGATACTATATAGATATAATACTCAATATCTGACCAGGATGAATAAAGTCAGGTACAACGCCACTTAGATAGTAATTTAAAAAAAAAGGTAATTTGAATCGAAAAGTTTATATTTGTCTACGATACATATATCTGATAATTATATCCCTATATACTATGTGTAATAGGGATTTGTGTGAACTTTGCCCCAAAAGTTTATTTGGATTTAGTATCGCAACTCAATAATTCCTGAACTTCAGTTACATTAACAGTCCAGTCAAACACTGGCAATAAACTCTTTACATAATGTAAGCGATGTTTTATGAAGTGAATATTTTCTGAGTTATATTTGTTCTTTTCAGAGCATGTTTACATTATATTAAAACAAATTATTATTTTTAATCATTCACAAAGTGGCACTGAAGTGAATATAAAAATGCGTGAAATTTAATTTTGAGCGAACAAGATAATGACTAGATTTGTAACAGCTCAAAATTAACCGGACCATCCCCATCCTCCATAAACTGGAGTGGGCCAGCCGTAGCCGTCAGTGCGGTGATAGTAGCTGGTGGCAGGTCCCCAACCCCTTCCCCAACCTCTTCCCCAACCTCTTCCCCATCCTCTCCTGTCTAGAGCTCGGTTCCAAATGTTACCGATTTTAGCGAGACCCACTAATCCTCCTCCAAGTGCCCCAAGACCTCCTAAACCGCCAAGGCCACCAAGTCCCCCGAGTCCACCAAGTCCACTAAGTCCAGAACCCTGTTTAGAAAATTAAATATATAATAAGAATTATTTTTTAAATTTAAAGAATCACACAATTTCAAAAACGTTTTTCAAGACTTACCCCAAGTCCGAGACCAAGACCCAGACCCGAAGGAAGGAACAAGGCGTATGATGTGGTCAAAGCAATAGTAAGCACTAAAATCTGCATTTCAAAAATAAAATGTTACTAAAAGTTTATTTTTTAGTAATTTGAACTGTTTTATAGTATTTATGTCGGCCTTGGTGCTTACAGTTTCGGTGCGCATCTTGAACCTCTATCAAATTCCTTTTTTAATTCACTCTAAAAATTAAAGAACTTAAGAATCTCTGATTGATTTGATTAATTAGATCTTACCGCTACCATTAAACTGATTGTTCTATTAACAATGGGGACAGCTTTTATACTACCTTGAGTCGAGTTGAGCTAAGCTGATCAACTTAATAAAAAATCCACATTGTAAATATTGTGCGCACAATTAAATAATTAACATTCAAACCTACCCCAGAAATGCAATAACACAATGCAATGCGTTGACCAACCTATTGCTTTATTGAATGTCAATTGAGGAAGATTTAGCTAACTTTGTTAAGAAATAGAGAAACGATTTATTTCCAAATGTTCATTTAAGTCATCATCGTCTTGGTTCAAGTCAAGTGTATAAATGTAGCAACAAATGCATCTTGCAAGACAAATGTGTTTTATACCGTAATGGAGAGTTTAATATTCAACAAGTTGCTTCTGTAGAATGCAATGATTTTCGCAACAAATTACAAAGGTATTAGAGTACAAGGAAGGCAATTTATTACTGATAATGATAAAATAAATTAAAGGTCAGGTTCTGTAATTTTAAGACGCTTACCATATACAAAATTACAAATAAAAAACCTCAACTTAATTAATAAATATAAATAAGAATAAATATTTCTGAAGACGTCAACGTTATACAGCGAAATGTCAAGAAAAATGTTTATAGCTAATATAAATATTGTCAGCTAGTTGTCCTGTTAAACAAATGGATTAGGTTGAGTATTTAAGTATTAAATGTGTCATTGTTGTCGTAAGTATGTCCACTGTCTTGTTTGAAAACAAAGATTGTGTCATTTGTATAAGAAAAAAGTTATGGTCAATATTTAAATTGAATTGAATTAGCAAGTAGAATATCTATTACAAAATTTTGAGCACTGTCAGAGTATTTATTCACGGGATTAGTCTTAATGTCAGTCTTTCCGTCAGTTGTGAAAAAATATGGTGTCAAGATTGTCAGTTTTTTATAGTCGATTTATTTTCCTACTGGGAAAAATTAGGTCCGGTTAATGTCAGCTTCAAGATGTATGTTTCTCGGCATGTTTCATTCGTTTCTGAAACTTTGCCATTTTAATAGATTTTATAGACGGCTTAATATTGGCCGCGTTGGAGGAAGGAAAATATTCCACCTTACTTCTGGAACTCCCAGCGTCCCCGAATTTACTCTGGAGAACTCGAGCAGATCCTGCTGGTGGTGCACTGGCACTGGAAGAGGAATTTAAAAATTGACCCAAGGTCACGTCTATCCCTTTGTCCTTAATTCTCTCGAAAATGTGGTTTAAGTCGAACGGCAAATTTCCCATGAATCCGTCCAATTTTTGTTGCAGAAATGTTTTAAAGTTTTCGCCAATCTCTGCCATCTCCATCGACCTCGCTGCAGGAATGCCTACCACGGGAATTGGAATGAAGAGGAGGAGCAATAGCGGAAGCAGGAGTAACGCCAACTTTAGCAAAAGTAGGGGAAGCAGTATTGGGAAAAGAATGGGGAGAAGTGGGATTTTTAGAATCTTCTTCAAAATCAAAAGGGCCTTCAATCCAGCGACAAGACCCTTGAGTCCTTTCAACCCCTTCAATCCCTTGAGACCCAGCAAGCCTATTAATTCCTTCGGGAAGTCGAAGTCTCCTCCGTCATCTTCCTCCTCATCGCCACCCCATCCCATCTGCATTTGCATGGAGGAGCTGGGGTAAATTTGGTATTTGTAGATGGCAGGGGTCGCCATTGCGGCGGCAGCTGGAACACCGTAGGCAGCACTGGAGCCACCCATGTCGTAGCCGCCACCGCCACCTCCCCCTCCACCTTAAAAATAAATTTAAAATAAATGGTTGTAAATTGACTTGACTTATGTTAACTCGCTAACAAAATTATTTAACATTTTGTACCTCCTGGAGCGCCATAGCTGCTTCCGGTTCCTCCAAAGCTTGACCCTCCTCCACCCCCAGAATCTCTTGGCTCAAACACTGCTCCAGACACATTGGACAAAGTGTTTTGAGACGCACTCTGCATCTGGTAAAAGTTACTTGGGTTGTAGGTGCTACCTCCGGAATTGGAGGACGTGGATGTAATCACAGCGAAGGCACATGATAACCAGAAAATTGGAAATGATGTGGTAGCAATACTCCAACGTTTCCGGTATTTACCCGGACTCTCCATCTAAATGAATCTATATAAATAATGCAATATTTAAAAACCTCCATTAAACTTATACCAGAAATAAAACAAAGTAATTCTTACGGCGTCAACGCCAGGCGCCAGATAAAAAATAACAGGACAGTAAAGCCGTCACAAATCTAAAAATATCCTGTGCTGCCTGACGTCCGGCGAAATACTACGCAGAGAAATAAAAAATCCCTTTTCTTTTTATAGCTCGCAGATACAAAAATAGATTCCGCCTTTGAAATTTCTCCTGATCTAAAAATTCACTATCAAAAAATCATTTTAGCATTTCACACATTCGGATTTTACCCACTGATATGATGATGTACAACTAACACACTTTAATCACATTCATAATCAAGAAGATGAAACACATTCATCATTAAAAACTGTATTATTGTCATTTTGTCAACAGAAAAGTAACAGGAAAAAGATTGAGGGAAATCAAAAGAAGTTTTGAAGTTTCGTCTTCAGCTTGATTCATTCAGTCACTCACTCACTCATGTTGACGATGATGACACAAAAATTAGCGCATGCATCACTGCACTTTATTGCAATAGCAGCAGTAGCGAAGCGAAAGCGTCAAAATAAAAGGAGACAAAATTGAAATGAAAGAAAGAAATTAGCAGAGACGGACCGAGTGAGCGGCGAAACTGCCGAGAAAGAAAATGAAGATGATTTCGCTTTGTTCAAAGAAATATTTTTGTGTTTGTGACGCCAAAAATAATCTGAGTCGACTTAATTTTTAAATAATTCAGTGTAAAAAAGTCAGTAAATAAAATAAATAAATGTACCTAGCTACATATGATATGACCACGGCCGTGATAATGACAATGACAATGATGATCATAATCGCTGCACTAATGAAACAGTCGCGAGTTCATTATTTGAAATGGACAGCATAAATGAACCTCTATCATTTAAGTTTTATGTCATTAAACTCAGCTAAAATTTTGTCATTTTGAAATCATTCTTAAATGTGAATTTGCAATTTGAAAATCTAAATATGGTAAATATTGCGCTTTAATTGCACCAATTTGTTTAATAGTTGATATGTATTTTTGTGTTCAACAATATGACGCTTTATTTTACAATATTATCAAGTTGTATTTATTTTGTGTCACAATCTTTAAATCCCCGGATTCTTTTAAACATTTACTCAGCCAATATAATACAGCAAGTAAAACACGATTCTGAAAAGGATTGAATAGAATCTCTGATGAATGATAAAGTTGCAATGTCATGGCACTAAATCGCCTAATAATTACTTTCAACTTCATCTTCAACAACTTAAATACATGAGATTTCTCACAGGTGCATGTTTACACGTACGAAAAGTTATTAAAAGCATGTTCATATTTGGATGTTATCATCATCATTCACATTCGCATTCCACTTGCTTCGGTTCGGTTGATGCCCTTAATCTGCTCAAGATGACTATTCTATTATTAAAGTGCAGTGGTTTATTCAGTTTAGTATCCTTAATTAGTTAATGATCATTTTGATTGAACATACATACATATTTATATATAAAACTGGCCATATATCTGAATGTATGAAAGTTAAGAAAAACTGAAAAGACATTTTAGCGATAATTTAGGCTAATTGTATCTTAATTGGATTAAGAAAAATTAAATCGGGACACTAATGTGCCATTGTTTCCTGATGTTGGCATACATATTTACAGAAGACAAAAGTAATTTTATTTTTGCCACCTCATCATCATCGTCATCGTCGTGTTTTTAGTCTAAAATAGTAATGCACCATTTGAAGAATGCAAAAAAAAATCGAATCAAATCATGCTCCATGTCACATTTGTAATTAGATTTTTCAGTTTGATGCTGTCATGTTTATACAAATGTAATTTTAGAATATTTATTATTTTAAGTTGATGGGTTGAACGTCACAAAACACATTTCTGACAGTGGTCATAAGATATAAATCAGCAGGTTATCAAACGCCAATAAGCTATAGCTGTAATTGAAAAAAATGCATTTAATTAGTTTACAATTTAATTTTTAGCAGCAAATTGATCCATCCAAGCAAAGTTAGATTTAGTTGGTATTTTATTTATAAACAAATCGACATGTTTCTCACGTCCTTAAAACAATGCAATGTTTAACCTACAATCAACCTAATTTTAACGTTACTGAAATCGATTAAATAAGTCTGTGATCTGCTTAAAATTGTACCAAGTCGACTTATGTTGATACATGACTGAAATATTTACCATTTTCTGACAAAATATGCCTAACAAAGGTTGCATAAATACAGACAATTAATTAGTTTCTTATTTTAATTAAAATGCAGAGCTTGATTAAAACATGGAAGTTGTTTATTTACAGAGAGAACTAAGAGCAAGGAATTTGCGTAAGTGCATCTTGAAACATGATGTTAATACGGTAATAGTTACTGCTTAATGTATTTACCTATGATAGGTGTGGCACATAATCTAGATTTACTCAGGATTTGACTATAAATACAGCTGGGATTTAGTTAAGTGTCATTCAGTCATCGACTAATCGCCTTACTATTTATTTAATTATTTATTTATTCCTCAATTATTATTATTCACTAAAAACTGCTTCAGCTAAAATCAAAATGAAATTTGTTTTTGTGAGTGAATCCCAATATTTAAAAAAGAAGATTTAATTTTAATTTTAAAGTTAACTTACGAATTACTTTTCTTTTTAACTCAGGCCCTTTTCTGCTTGGCAATTGTTGCCTCCACATCCGCCGTCTCACCGCCAGTTCTTGCCATTTCTGCGGGATGGGGATGGGGCAGCCTTCCAATTTCTGCTGGTCAATGGGGAGGATGGGGTATCCCTGCATGGGGATGGGCGCCATGGGCTAACTGGGGCGGCTGGGGCGGATGGGGATCTGGACAAAGCTATGCCCACCGAGCTGATGGTTATGGTTGGGGCGGTCCACGTGGTGTCTGGGGCAGATGGAGTCGCCTCGGTTAAATTAGCCTGTAAATGAAGTTAATTAATTGTTTCAATAAAATTCGATTCTAAAGTGTGCACTGGATGCACTGTCAAAACCAAATAAATTCTGATTATTAAATATTTTATTTTTGAGAATGATGATTAAATCAGTACACATAAGAACAAAAATACCTGAACGAGGCTTAAAATAGGTAGCAAAGGAATTGACGTGACCAGCATTTTATTATATTGCAGACTTCTCATATCTACTCAAATGCATTTGATATATAAGTTTAAAAGGTATTCGTATCACGTGTTTATATATTTCAGTTATGTGAGAGTAAATGTGCAAAAATAAAAGTTTCATTTTTCTTACATTAAAAGAAAACTGGACTATACCACCATACCAATATTTTATAATCAGCACGAGTTTGCAGCTGAATCTCTGAATGAATTTAACTCTAAATGAAAAGCAACGCAACTGACCAGCACCATTAAAGTTTCACACCAGTTGCAATGTGGACAAGCAGAGGAAAAAGCGAACGCAGAGGTGCACGATTTTATATGCAAAAGTTGAGGCAAACAGAGATTTTGCTTCAGTGTAAAACCAGCAGCCGAACTGAGCTGATCCTCTTGAAGACTGGGCCACGCTACGCTACTTTAAACAGAAATATAATACAATGCACCAAATCAATTCAGTTCATTCACAGCTTTGGTAATATTTGAAATTATGGTATTTTATGCTGACATATGGCAATATGAGTTAAAGAGCACATTCAGTTCGTAATCGTAAATGGTTTTGTGTTTATCATACAGATAACCTATTGTGTAACAAAAATGCTAAATAAATCCAGCTTTTCCAGATTAAAAGTTTTTTTTTTAATGCCGACTTTTTCTAGAATATTAGCAAAGATCAATCAATTCACCATGATTAAAATTGAGCCCTAATTTGGATTTTGAACGGCGTTTAACAATGAAAATGAAACAGATGTTTTCTAGTTTTATAATTTGTTTGTTTGTGACGCACTATTAAAAGTCACTACAGATTTACAGAAAAATATCAAATGAACCATCAAACAACAATCAAAATACAAAATAGGAGTCAAAACAGTTCCTCGTTTTATTGGTAGTATTTACAGCAAATGTTTTTTATACATTTTTGTTCATGAATACGTAACAATTCCAGTCTGTTACTTCCAGGGTATGGATGAAGTTTCATTGTTGAACAAGCAATCATAATTATAATTAAATACGTACGTACTTGTACGACGCGTTAAATAATAGGAAATTTGACTGAATAGTGGCCATCTGTAATCTTTAGCTAAATGCGGAAAATTTGAATAAATTCTGCTACGAGAATCTACAACGATGATATTTAAATGATAATGCTTGTTATGTAGTCAAATAATTATTACGCATTGGGTGTTACGAATATTTTTGATTTAAAAAAAAATAACAATGAAATCCATCGTATGGAAAATCAGACATCACAACACATCAGAATTGCAAATTAATATCGATTAATCGAAATTTGGGTATAAATATCGAGCAACTTTTTGGGAAAAATACATCATTCGCTCAGGACCAATACTTCCAACCAATTAACCAAATACCAAGAAACAAAAAACAACTTCGCTTCAAAATGAACGCCAAGTTTCTGTCCATCACCCTTCTCTTCGCTCTGGCTTTGGTGGCAGTTTTCTCTGTGGCCAGTGCTGAGCAATCATCTGAGAGTAAAGAAGTGACTAAGAAACCGATCAAGGGATCATCATCATCAGAAGAGTCACCAGAAAGCAGTAAGTACCATATATAAATATTTATTAATTTATACTATAAAAGTATTAAATTCGTAAATGTCTCTGGAAATTTTGAAAATGTTTAATTTTTTCTCTCCAGAATTTTTCTTCTTCCGACTCCCCTGGATCCCACTCCCAATTCCACTTCCAAGACCAGCCACAACCGCCGCTCCAGCTGCTACCACTGCTGGCGCTGAACCAACCACAACCCCAACCCCAGCCCCAGGACGATAAATATATTATTAAAATCATTTAACGGACTCCGGTAACGAATGAATCGTAATCGCTAAAATAATGGAGTTGTAGCATTGACAAGGCCAAACAAATAAAATAAAAATTGGAGCATTTAATTTAGACAATTTGAAAAGTTGATTTTTTTCTTATAATACTTTATTATACATAAAAGGGAGAGATTCATTATTTACAATACAGTTTGAAAGCTTAAATAGGATTTTCAGGTCTAATTAATATTTAGGAATTCCATTAGCAAGTAGATCTTTCTGGAGAGTATCCTCCTCCTTCATAAAACTTTCCATCAAATCCCAATCGACGCACTCTTCCTCGTCCAGTGTACCTCCTAGGGACATTGGTAAAATTTCGGGTTTGAAATACTGATGCAGTTTTTTGAGGTCATCACCGTGAAAGTAGATTCTCTTGGATAGTTTCTCCTTAATGAATGGTTTCACGACTTGGAAAAGCACACCGAAGATTCTTGCGTGGAACACGAAATGAACCCCGCTGAGTCTCCCGGGCGAGCTGTCATGAGTGAGGGTGATGAGTTGCTTTAACCTGGACATCTTGACACCGCGTAGCTGCTCCAGTCCAAAGTTTCTCAGGTCGAGGAGGTAAACGATGCCTTTTTTCTGGGTCATGTGGGACTGTGCTGTGGCCCAACTGAAAAGCAGCATTAATCCTGCGATGGCTTGGTCGTACTCGCACTCGGAGGGAATCCACTGGCCGAATCGGGTAAGAATTATGGTGCGACCCCACTCGTCCCTTGACTTTAGTAAGGTCATGGAGCCATTAAGAAATAGTGGGTCGCACAACTTTGGTCTGTACTTCAGGAACATGTCGTGAATCAAGTTGATTGCATTTCTAAAGCAATTTACTAATTTCGCAGCCCTTGGAACCGAATAGTCTTTCGAGCGCAGAATTCGCTCAACAAATCTACGGCAGTCTGGCGGAACTGTGTAATCTGACTCCTCTTTTAATTTGAATATCACTTGATCCACTAAACTCTCCAGGAATTTTTCATCCTCTTCGATTATATTTAGTAATATTCTAGTCGTAGGAACGGGAAGGCTCAGATTCATTTTTGCAAGTTAATGTTCTATAAACCCGTAGTTATTAACTTTATTTGACCAGAACCAAATTATTTTTAAACCCTTAAATTTTTGGCAATCCGAACAATTACTGTCGGAATATCCAAGACTCCATATCCTATCTTGTCCAGTAATACCTGCCAACTGATGGATTCAGCTTACGTATCATATTTCAATTTCATAAATTCTCGGCCTCACATCAGCGTATTATCATTATGCAACGCGTCATTCATTACATGAAATATCCATGAAATTCTCACTGTCTCATTCTCGTCTTGAATAAATCGCGAAATAAAAAGGTAAGGGGAAAGAAATTGCAAAAATCATGCGAGCCATTAGAAAATTTTTAAACGTGAGGAAAAATGACCAAACAATAGTATGTGAGTCTTGAGTAAAAAAACCTGTGCGGACATATTTATTTATGTAGGAATATTTTAAAGCGTTGCTGTATAAACAATAAATAAATACATTCCCGTCAATCAATTATACAAAACAATAGCGCTATGTATATATATTGTATAAGAAGTATATTGTTTTGTTCACCTGGACGTTTGTATGAAGATCATGCAAATAACTCGCAAGTCTGTATGCGCGTGAAATTATGTGAATTTTAGAGTTGGCATCGTCATCTTCGTATTCAATGTTTTCAATAGGTTAGGTTATGCTTAACTGATATAAAGTCGGTGGAGATGAAATTCTCACATTATTTTTAATTACTGTTTCAGTTTCTCAATTTGAAAAAATGCCATCAGAATAGTGGCGCTCATAAACAACAAACAAAGAGAATATCATTTTTGTATCATATTAAGTAATGCCTTTATTTATTTTAGGAGAAATTTTGTTATTTAATCGTAATCCTAAACCGAGGATACCTAACACTGAACTGGAAAGCCCCAGTTTCAAGAAGCATGTTCTGTCTGTTCTGACTCTACTTGGGTTCATGACTACAGTGACTTTTGCACCTTTCGTTTTTTATTCCCACGCACCACTTTTATTCTCCGGTTGTCTGGTTTATTATAAATATTCAAAAATGTTTTGGGTTTCTCATTGATAAATTCTATTTTATCTGGTTTCGGATTTACGGAAAAAGTAGCAGGTATGAATAAACAAGGAAAGGATGGTATTCCAAGTCAAGAGGAACTTGGGAAACACAAGCTAGTATTTTTCCTGCATAGTCCTATCCGAGTCGCATCGAACGACACCTTACTCGAG